>PVKA01026642.1:0-31479 GCA_004027165.1 Ctenomys sociabilis
GCACCTAGTAGGGTGATGCTCCGTGCACATAGTGGGGCGATGCTCCGTGCACCTAGTGGGGCGATGCTCCGTGCACCTAGTGGGGTGATGCTCCGCCACCGCACCACATCCCCAACACTAGTCTCACTTCATTGCCAACCACTGTGTCTCGTCAACATTCCTTTTCCTTTTCATTGAACCCACAAGGTCTTCCGCGCCATCCTCATCCTCTCATCTGCTGTCCTAGATTTCTTATCATGGTAAATTCCACCAGAAAAGAGCTTTCATGTTTACTCTTTTAAAAAAGAAATATCTCCTTTGACCTTTTTCCCTCCTCTTCTTACTTCTTCCTCCTGTTGCTCTGTGCAAAAAAATATCTCACAAGCAGTTTTCTATACTGATTCCTTCTTTTCACCCGCTTCACTCTTCTCAGTCTCTAGAATCCTCTCAAAACTGGCTGTGGACTGAACTCCTTTACTAACGTTTCCTATAAGGCAGCAGTAATTGTCATGTTGCCGACTCGAATCACTCAGCCAATTGTCTTATTTAACTTGTCCATAACATTTTTCAAGGTTCATCACTTTAAAAACACTGTTTTCACTTTGCTTATAGGATGCTAACTTATTTTGGGTTTCTCTTCCATTTCCTGTCACTCAGCTCGAGTACCTCTGCTTGTCTTCCCTTTCTCTAATCTCTGAATGCTGCAAAGTCCCAGGGCTCAGTCTTTGAATTTTTTTTTTAAACCCATAGACATTAACCTTGGCAATCTCATCCAGTCTCCTGGTCTGAAATTCCATCCATATACAGTTGTGGATAGTTTATATCTGCAGAGCTGGAGCTCTCAACTTATATCCAGCTACTTTCTTAAGGACCCCACTTGGTCATTTCTAAATTACAGCCTTCCAGACCAAGGCCCTGATCTTTATCACCAAACTTAATCTTGCTGCGGTCTTTCTTAATTCACTGCAGAATATCTCGGGGTAGTTTGTTTTTCCAATTGCTAAGGTCAAAAGTTTTCCCTCAGTGTCTCTTTTTCTCTACCCAACATTCAATATATCAGCAGATCTTTTACCTTCATCATGCTTTGAAATCTGTTTTTTCTCCTCACCTCTATCATTACCAGTCTCAGTCTATACTTCTGTACTTGTCTTTCTATATTTTATTTTCAAATGAACATTCAGGGTGATCATAGTAAAATGAAAGTAAAATAATAATAATAATAATAATAATAATAACCAAGTGTTTTTACTCTGTCCCAAATTTTCTACTCATTTTTCATTTCTCACTCCATGTGAGGCAGAATCCTCTATGATAACCTAAAATGCTCCGTAGAGTGTCATGCATAGAAGCTCTCTGATTTCGTCTATGTGTACTTAGTATTCTACTCAAGTCCTCTGTTCCAACCACATTGGCCTCTGACTGATCTGACTGTAGTCTGTGTGTACATGGTGTGTGAGTGTGTGTGTTTGTGTGTTCGCAATTTGTGTTTTATTAATACCTTTGCCTCACAAACCTCCAATTTCAGGGCTTTTACACCTGGTGTTTCTGTCTGAGACGGTTTTCTAAATCAGAGGCCTGCTCTACTCACTTCTTCCTTCTCTTCTGAATAGTGCACGTGTGTGTCATTCATCTACCAATACATCTATCTGTTGTCTGCGTTTCCTCAGTGTCTCTTTTTCTCTACCCAATATATTCTTAAATGTTTGTCACATATCGTTTTAAATTAAAAATTCAGACATTTAAAAAAATAATTCAAGATTTTTTCTTAGTGAAAGTTGCTCAGTTTTTTTTTTTTTTTCCTTTGGACTTTTACAAATCAGGGTTTATTATCCATCTTTCGGGTATATAACTAAGCAAGGAAATGAATTTTCTGTTATAGTTAATTTGGTCCTGAAATAAGAGCAGTGTTTCTGTCATTATTGTGTCATTCATTTCTGTATGGTTCTTGCTTATTGTAGAGTCCTTCAGACTGCAGGGGCAAGGCTAGAAGAGGTGAGGTGGGGCTGAATTAGTAGCAGTTGATGAGCAGGAAAAATCACCCAGAAACAGCTAGAGTATAAAGCCCACGCTGCTTGCACAGAGCTGGAGCCTCCAGGCTCTAATTTGAGGCCAGGTTTGGAGTCATGGAACCCAGAAAGCTGGACTCTTGACCTATTAACCTCCGTAGTGACTACCTCTGTGAAAACAGATGAGGAAAGTCTACTGGTAAGAGAAGACCTTCACTTGATCTATATGTTTATTAGGAGGAAAAAAGTAAATGTGAGAAAATTGCATACAATTTTTTAATTCTTGTGGAACTATGGATGTTTTTCTATACTTTTATGTGCTATTCTGTAATTATTTTGGTATCATAGATGTTTTATAAAAGAATTAGAAATAGTGGCATCATGGCATCTCTAGATTTTTGGTGATTTTTTAGTGACTTAGATCTGTTTGCTGTACAGTTTATAGCATACCATCAGAATGCGTTAAAAACTCTAGTAATGTATTAACATATTCCCCTATTTGTATGATAATCTTTCAGGTTATAATGCCTGTCTAACTGTGGAAAAGTACTTTCTTGGGGTGAAAGTAAAACAACAGAAGAAATGTGAGGTTTTTTCTTTTTTTTCCCCCGATCATTTTTGATAGAAACAACTTAGATTAGACTCAAACCCAAAGAACAACCCATTCAATCCATGTCATGTGGTCGTCTACAGTGAAAGAGACCCAGATTAAGCAGTAATATATTCTTTTTTTTGCAGAACTGGGGATTGAACTCAGGCCCTTGCACTTGCCAGGGAAATATATTCTTAAATGTTTGTCACATATCGTTTTAAATTAAAAATTCAGACATTTAAAAAAATAATTCAAGATTTTTTCTTAGTGAAAGTTGCTCAGTTTTTTTTTTTTTTTTTTTTTTTTTTTTTTTTTTTTTTTTTTTTTTTTTTTTTTTTGACTTTTACAAATCAGGGTTTATTATCCATCTTTCGGGTATATAACTAAGCAAGGAAATGAATTTTCTGTTATAGTTAATTTGGTCCTGAAAAATGTTTTGAGTCTTTATTATCCCTTTTGCATTATTCTCTTCATAACCCACCTTTTAAACTTTAATTTTTAAATACTATTATATATGTCTTTGAAATCAGTTTTTATTTAATTCTAAAGCATTTGACACTTCTTGCCTACACACTTTTTTTGTAAACACAAAACTACATAACATAACAGGCCAAATTTTATTCTGTCCTGCAGTTTGCCCATCTGATCCATGATTATGTAGTTCCGCCATTTAAAGTAAACTAAAATCTAGGTATTTTCCAAAAATTATCTTCAGTAGTAACTAAGTATATTTTCTGTGGAATTACTTCTGAGAAGGTTAGTTGTTCAGTTTTAAGTCTAGAATATTTGTCTACTGTGAGGCATCCTGAAAATTTCTACTAGATACAACAATCAATGTGATATGGATTCATAATAATACCTATACTAAGAGCAGTATTTTGCTGATAGCAAATATTCCAGTATTTCTACAGGAAAAAAAAGCCTGATATCTTGTAAACCAGTTTGACATAAGAGAAAGTTTGTTATTCTGGATCATACATTGTGCTTTCATATGTGAGTTTTCTTCTCTCTTAAACTTTTCTTAAAGAAAATTCTCTGCTATTTGGAAATATATTTATTTTCAGTGAGAAATAATCCCCACTCAAAATGCATTTAAAATATGTTTTTGAATCATCTTATGAAATCTCTTATTCTCTTTTTGTTTTGGCTCACTGCGTGTCTGAAAGCTGTTAAGCAGATCTTACTCAAATTTTCCACAACAATTCTTTAATGGCAGAAAAGACTAAGCATCAGAAATGTAAAAGTTTAGCTCAAGAATGTGTATTTTAAGAATTTGCGAATCTAGATATTTAATGGAATTCTTTCTCTTTTCACATTTAGCTAATGTTTCTGTTGTGACTTCTTGGCATATCATGTGGAAGTGCATGCAGACAAATTTTAAAGTCTTTATAAATATGATCTACTTGGGTCTTATATCCAGTCTTGGAACCCATGGTCTTGAATAGCATCCAGACCCTGTTCCTTGGCAAATGATTATCTATTCCTTTGTGTCTCGGTTATTTATCTCTCATTGCTGGAACAAAATACCCAACACCCAAAATTAAGGACGGAAAGGTTTATTTAGCTCACAGTCAGTGGAAGGTTCAGTCCGTGCTTGACTGGCTTCAAAGCAGAGGCACATGGCAGAGAGCCGCCATTCGTGAAGATGGAAAATGGCAAAAGAACAAGAGTAAAAAGGCAGGAGCAGAGTCAACTAGAGCAGCAGCGGAGGCAAAGAGCAAGCCTGTCTCCCTTCCTTATGCCACATCTGGGCTCTGTGCTCCAGGGTGGGCATAGCACTCATGCCCATAATTCCAGCATTGGATCATGAGTTAATCTCAAACTCTAGAAACCCACCCCAGTGGCCATATGAGGTTCTGGGGGGACATTTAAATACAGACTACAACACACTTTCATGTAATATACTTAGAAGATGTGGATATCTTGATGTCTGCAGAATACTTTGTGATATTCAGAACAAGATTTTATTAATTTTAGATTTTTGATCAAAGATGAGTATCTCTAAAATGAAAACGGCAATTGGAAAAAGAATCAGGAAAGAGAATTAAAAGAGAGGCATTTTAACCAACGTATGAGGAAGGTTGTAAATCTAGACATAGATTTTTGTTTGTTTGTTTCCACAATCCGTTCTGGTTTAAAGCTATCTGCAAATCTGATGTAACATAGAATATAGAAACAGATCTAGATCTAGCATGAGCGAAGGAATAGAATGTGCAGAATTTTAAACAATAACTAGTAACATTTGAAAAGCATATTCACACCAATCATAGCTGTGCTTGAAAATCATGTACAACACTTATAATTCTAGTGATGGGTTTGTGTGTATCACTTCACCTAGGAATTTCAAGGGGTGAGAATAGATTTAGTGAAGTAAGAGAAGCACATATACTAATCTTTAGACCATCACAATTGAGAAAGATGATTATATTATGACTAGGTTTAATTAGAATGGAACCCTTTGAAAGAAATTAACTTTAATAATATAATTACCTTTCTCATTGAATTAATCAAAGTTGAACTCTTACATATGCCTTTAGGTCAATTGTTAGAAATTTTGGCTGAACACTAAATTTTGGATCTTAGCATTCATATAGATCATTATCCTGATAGTCTCAAAACTGCCTAATCAGTTAGAACATCTGCAGAACATTTTGCTTGGCAAAATGTTCCGAGTCACAACCTCTACTCCAGACCACTGTCTCAGACTCTCTAGTATACAGCTTGCTTTATAAATTTTCTTTTGTTGTTGAGAACCATTGCCTATAGGGATTTGGCTTAAGTATACACAATTCCTGACTTTGAGTCATTTAATAAAGTTTGGCATAAGCAATAACAATAAAATCTATTTACTGTATGTACACTGTGTGCCTGGTGATACCAAGCATTTCCTCCATACCCACACTAATGGATTCAGGTACCATTTTCCTGTAGAAGTTAAGTACCACAGCAATATCTTATAATTAGTAAAAGATGAAGTTGGGATTCCAACACCAGCTTAACTTTGGGGCTTGTGAGCCTCTTTCCAGAGCAAAGATGCAGTGTTTCATCCTTCATAAGCTGTCTTGATGATGTAGGTTTGCTGGAATACTTACTCATACGAGGTTTTTAATTATTTACAAAAAGCGGAAACAGTTTTCAATATATTATTCAAGCTTCATTACTGTTTTATTGTAGGATGAGGCTTTTCCGTTGTGAGATGGCACAACTCTAGCTTTTTGTATCCAGTCATCTCTTGATCTTTCAGTTGATGAATTCTTGGAGATCTGCATTTTGATAATGACAGTGATTAACATAGGAAGTTATGGCATAAGCTTTCTTTCTGCATATGGAAGGGATAAGAACTATGTTCCTAGGAATGTAGTATTAAATAAAATGTAAATGCCTTCATCTTTCATCTGTCTACCGTCTTCCCATTTCCCATCCTGTGCTGGAGAGGTATTGTTCCCTTCCCAGTGATGCAGGTGGCAGTATGTGGCTCGCCTTGGTTGAGAGGGAGAAAAAATCTTATTATTTATTGTTGTTGCTGTTATTGTTATTCTGTAGACAGAGACCTTGCAGCATTTTCCCTAGGGAGGTAAGGATTTCAAAACTGGCAGGGAGAGTGGTACTTTCCTCACTTCCAGGTGATACTTTTATTCCAGGTGATACTTTTAGATTTCTAGTACTCAGTCCTTTTTGTTTGTTTGTTTCCACAATCCATTCTGGTTTAAAGCTATCTGCAAATCTGATGTAATCTGTGTTGTACTGCAACAATTTCTTACTAAGGGCTCCCTGCAAAGTGACAATGCAGTAATCAAAATCCTACAAGAAATAAATCATTAGCACATTCTCTCCACAGAACCAATAAAAAGTTGCATATCTTTTAAATACAAATGTTCTAAAATGTTAAAGTAGAAAGAGTGAAAGAAAAACAGGAAATTTGAAATGGATGAATGTGGCTCTCTTCCTTTTTCATCAAGCTTTCCACGCCCAGCACCATCCTGCATATATGCTTACAAATGCTTTGTTTGTATTTTGTACCTCGCCGCTACCTAGACAATTCTGCAGATTGTTTCAAGCAACTCTAGTGCTTGGGGGTCAGCCCGGCAGGCATGCTGGGGAGGAGGACATTCCCTATTCAATCCCTTTCCTCTCCCGAAGTTATCAGGCTAATTGCGCACCAGCGGAGTGTTTACAGTTTACGGCTGTGGAGGAGGGGAACGCATTTTGGCTAATGTGCACTGCCGCCACTGGCTTAGGCCCCCGTGGGTTGAGAGGCTCTGTTGCTTAGTAAATGTCTGTTCGTTTGCTCATCAGCTTAAAAGGTGCTGACGGTTTTCTTGTAGGTTGTACTGAGAAAGAACGCTTTGTTATTGAAGCAGGAAGCCCTTCTGAGCACAGGAATAGCGCGTGTTATTTTATATCTGACACATACCTGTGCATGTGTATGTGGTCTATATACGTACTACTGTAGTATAGCACATATATATTAAACATTTATGAAATAATGGCCACAGTTCTTTTCACGAGAGAAACAAAAGTAGCATTCAGGTTGTAGCTTGACACATGTGATAAAGCTGCCCTCCTTTCAGGCGGTCAGTAACACTAAGTTTTTCTTGCTCAAATTCTTGTATTATATAAAAGTTCATTATTTTAAAAGGATAAAAGACTACGTTTTTCTAGATCTCTTCTAAGTTCCAGCCTTGTCTTTGTAAATTTTTTTTTTTAAATTCCTGTACTCTGACATCACTTGAATTACAGAACAAAGAAGCTCTCCTAAAATGCTCCTGAATGGAATATAAAGTGTGGAAATACAAACTTCTCAGAAACAGATGCAAGCCTTTACTTCTCTGTGCACACAGCTGAAGCTGGCAAAATAAGGATTTAAAGAGCACTGACTTTTATTTTCAGATAACTTAACAACTACATGGACATGTAAAGATATAGGACAATGTTATTATAGCAAATGCAGGAAGACAATAAATGCTTTAACAGAATTATCAGGTTATTTAACAAATATTTTGGCATACAAATGTCTAGTGTTGGGGGATCTTTGTAGCAATAGGGTATATGAAATTGTCTAAAGTTTCCCATGCAATACATTGGAAAATCTGGTAAAATATGACATATATGATTTTTTTTTTCAAAACCGGGGATTGAACTCAGGCCCTTGTGCTTGCCAGGGAAGCGCTTATTCCACTGAGCTATATCCCTGGCCCCAACAAATATGAGTTTAAGTATAATTAAAATCTTGCAAAAAAGTAAGTTGAATTTCAAAATAGCAAAAAATTAGATGGTTTGGTGTTGCGCAAAATGCTGTTCTGAGAAAGCAAGCCATTCTCATCAGATATCAGAATCTTGGACCTTGTGTGTGTGTGTGTGTGTGTGTGTGTGTGTGTGTGTGTGTGTGTGTGTGTATGAGATACTGGGGATCAAACTTGGGACCTTCTGCTTGCCAGGCAGGTGTTTATGCCCTCAGAATCTTGGATCTCAAAAGAATGCAAATATGATAAGTGCCTTAGGCTTGTGTAATGTGGGAGATGTATTTCTGGATAAATCTAGTATTCCTCAAACACTTAATATTCAGGAGGTGGAGGCTTATCAGCAGACAAATAAAATGACTACTTATAAAAACAGATCACAGACATCTCTGTCTTCCCATGGCTTCCAGGTGAGAGATAATTGCTTAAACATTGCTAACTGCAGGCTTGTCCTCATAGGACAATTTAAAAACCCACAAAGACAATGTGACCTCTGATGGTACTGTGTTAGGAATTCCTAGGAGTGCTCCAGTGTACCTAGAAGAGGAAGAGAATATTTATCTTGTTCTTAGAAGGATGCACCTGCAGTTTAGGACTTGGAAGGGACACAAGTAAAGCCCAGAAAAGCAAGCCAGCACTACACAGACAAGCTCACTCAGAGAAAAGGCTTGAGGTTGCTGACCAAACAATTTGACTACAAGGGCTTGAGCTATTGAACTTAACATATTCAAGATATAAATACGTTTAAGATATCTAAGGAAATGTCATAGGTATTTAATAATATCTGCAAGGAAAATAGTGCTACAAAAAAAAACTGGTATGTAAATGTGTAAGAACCAAATAGAACATTTATTTAGTTAGTTAGTTTTGCAGTATTGAGGATTGAACTCAGAACCCTGTGCTTGCCAGGCACCAAATGGAACTTTTAGAGATTAAAAAAGTATAAAAAATCCTCTATTGAATAGGATAAACAGATAAGATATAGATGAAGAAAGAATTAATGAAACATAAGATAAATTTAAATATTGAATTTAAATCTTTAGGCCTACAGGTTGAGACAGGAGGATTACTTGAGCCTATGAATTAATTCCCAGCCAAACTAGGCAAGACATGGAGACCCTGTTTTAAAGGAAAATAATTAAATCTCTTTGCCAACATGGGTCAGAGAGAGACTAAACCATGGAAAATGTGGAAAAGATTAAGGGACAAGAGGAATAAAATAATGTGGTACAATGTACATCTCAGTATTTTCAGGAAGTAGATATTTAAGAAAGCCAAAGAATGACTTTAATCCTCAATTGAGAAAGCAGAACAGACCTCAAGTTGGGCAAACTAAAGGAAATGCACACCAAGCTATATCGTATGGATATATTATGGTAAAATATGCAGAATATTGGAGAAAAAAGGCAGATCTTAAAGAGGGAGTATATATCTCTCTGTAATCTTGTGGACACAGCTGTATAAACATATAAAACATATAATTTTGGAAGATTAAAGAAAAGATGCAACATGATGATTGGCAGAATGTGTATACATCTTTATCCTCAGAACATAGCCAAGGAGAATTTAGGCTGCAGATAGAGTTAAAGTAGCCAATCAGCTGACTTTAAAATAAGATTAGCTTGGATTATCTCCTAGGGTCAGTGTTATCTGAAAGGTCCTTAAAGATGGGAGAGTGAAATACAGAAGAGAATCGGAGGCAGATGTAACTACAGATGAAGTCAGAGTAAATGCGAAGCAGAAAGGATTTGAGTAGTCACTTGAAGACAGACGAAGGGGCCATCCCACAAGAGGTGTGCATAGCCTCTAGAAGCTGAAAAAGGAAAAACACAATTAATTAAAAAAATTAAAAGTGATGCTCCTCATAGGGGAAGATTGTAGTTGTGCCCATCTTTGATTTTAACCAGAGAAGATCTGTTTAACTTTTTAAATTAATTTTATTCAGAAACAAATAGCAATGAGACAGTTTCAAAACAGGTTATTAGGACAGTTACAATAGCTAACACCCTGCATATTGTTGTCTTTGTAGTACTTATTCGTAGTACAACATCCAGGCATGATATCCTGTCCAAACACTATCAGTACAAATTTTTATTCTTATTGAAGTAAGACAAAGTAGCTGTATATCTATCCTAACTACTTTGTATACACAGATACAAAATGATGCTTCATTTATATCCCCTGTTTTTGTTTAGTTTTGTCAGAGATGGTCTTCCATTGCCATTTAAATATTGTAGGTGCATGACTTCAGAAAAATAATCCAATATAATCCAGTAGTTTGTAATAGTAGTGGGCTATTCATAGGACTGGCAATGTCAGAAGTTGTTAAGCCTCTTATAGCTCAGAATATTTATATGGCTTTACTTTTTATACCTCAAACAAATTGTAAAATAAAATAGTTAGATAATTCCAAATACTTAAGTAATTATAATAAAATACGGTAAATATCAAACATACAAATTAAAAGGTAGATTTTCATACTGTGTGAAAGAGCAAAGTTAACTAATTTTTCATGGCATATCTAAAGTGTAAAACTACAAAGAAGATGCAGGGTAAAATAGGAAAAAAAAATAAAAGAAACTTAGAAAGTACTGGTAAAGTATGTGACTGGTATAGCTATAGTAAAATCAGAATAAACATAACTAGAACAATATAATTAATGAGTTTAATATAATAGATGTATAATAAACAAGCATTTCAAAAATGAATGTATATTATTCTCAATAATTTACTAAAATTTATAGCCCGGAGCCCCTATACCCAAGCCTTCTGCGCGAGTGAGAATTTTTCCAAATCTCCCACCACCAGATCAAAGCAAACCCACTTTGGTGAGTGTGTGGGAGAACCTTTGGCTTCCCCCCGCTCACTCTGAATCATTCAGAGGCCCTGCCCCCAAGACCTCCAATTCTCTTGGCACCGATCCACCCTCTCCTAACCAGGTGAGTGTGGGAGAGCTTCTGAGCTCCCCAGTGCTCCCTGAACCAGGGACCCAACAGACAGTAAGCACAGACTCACAGTTGTACCAGAAGAGCTTCAGCAAAAAGGAACTGAACACAACAGCTAGATCCAGGCCAGGCATAACTGGATAATCTCAAACTTAACAGACTGGCAACTGAATCTCATTACACGCTAAGGTTATAGCTGCACCAAAGCTCTAGACCAAAGGTCAGAGGCCAGTGCTATACAAAATGACAAAGACAAGGAGAAAAATGAAATCTCAGGACTTGAGCCCACCAATAAGTGCAGAGGACACTACATCAGCTGAAATGAATGAATTAATAGAGTCAGAAGCAAAGAAACAACAGCAGAAAGGTATAGAGGAACTCAGACTAGAATGAATGCCTGAAATTAAAAAAAATATTTTGAATATATAGCATCTGAAATAATGAATCAAATCCATAAATGCATGGGGGAAAACCAATGCCCACACAGAACAAGTGCAGAGAACACTATTTCAGCTGACACGTATGAACTAACAGCATCACAAGCAAAGAAACAACAGCAGAAAGAGAGGAACTCAAGCAGAAATGATTTCTGAAATAGAAAAAGAATTCTTTGAAATCATAGCATCTGAAGTAGAGAATCAATTCTAGAAATATATAGAGGAAATCCAATTTGGAAAAAAAACTCTGTAGTAAAAGAATTAATAGCTACCTCTAAAGAAGACATTGATAAAAAAAACTAGAGGAGATCAGAAATATGACGGATTCCTTGAATGAGCAATACAGAAAAGGAATAGAATGCATGAAGCAGAGTCAAAAAGATATAGAAGAACTAAAAAATCTCAATCACGAGTCTATAAAACTGTTTGAGTGAAAGCAAAGACAGAGTTTCAGACTGGAAAGACGCTGGTGTAGCTAGTGAAAAGGTAAGAAAGGATCTCTTAAAAACAATAAGGATGCAAGAAAAAAATAACCAATCACTTGCAAGATGATGCGAAGATGAACAATGTGACATTAACTGGCATCAATAAGAAGGAAGGAGTCAATACAAATGATATAAAAAGAATATGGGCAGAAGTAATAGCAGAAAACTTCCCAAAATGAGAAACAATCTAACATTCAGGTAACCGAAGCAGACAGAACACCAAATAACTTCAACCCAACTGAAAACACGCCGACACATAATAGTCAAGATCCCAGAAATCCAACACAAGAATAATATACTGAGGGGCCGAGGAGATGGCTCAATAGAATAAGTGCTTCCCTGGCAAGCAAAAGGGCTTGAGTTCAATCCCTGGTTCCAAAAAAAAAAAAAAATAATAATAATAATAATATACTGAAAGTTCCTAGAGAGAAGAAGCAGATCACATTCAAAGGAAAACTGATCAGAATTACAGCTGGCTTCTCTTCAAAAAACACGAAGGCAAGGAGAGCATGGAGCAGAGTATTTCAAGTCCTCTATGAAAACTAATTCCAGCCAATTACTATACCCTGCAAAACTCTCTTTCAAGTTTATTGGCTAAGTGAAATACTTTCATGACAAAGAACAACTAAAGAATTTCATGATGACAAAGCCATCCCTACACAGGCTACTGAAAGATGTTCTAGAGAGACCACAATGACCAGACCAAAACGAATGAGAACGAAAGGAACCCAATTAACAGGGAAAACAATTAAACACAGGATAAAAAGGAGTAAATAACACCAGGTAAATATCATGACAATAATAAGTAAACACATTTCAATTATAAATGGACTCAAATCACAAATTAAGAGAAATAGACTCGCACAGTGGATTAGGAAACAAATGCTGTATACAAGAAACACACTTAACTCAAAAAGACATTCATAGGCTTAAAGTCAAAGGACGGAAAACACTACATGCCCCAGCACCTCAGAAAAAAGCAGGAGGAACAATTGTGTTCTCAGGCAGTCTCAACTTCAAACTAGGAAGGATCAAATGAGACAAAGAAGGCCACTATATATTGGTCAGGGGAAAAACTTCAAGAGGAAGAGGTAACACACATAAATGTCTATGCACCAAACACAGGAGCACCCAACTATGTAAGACAAATCTTAATGGACATGAAAAACCTAATATCCAAGACCACATTCTTAACAGGAAATCTTAACACCCCCTTATCTCAAAAAACATAGTTTAACCAGACAAAAATTAGCAAAGAAGTAGTAGAACTGAACCAGAGCTTGAAACAAATGGACCTGGTGGACATATACAGAGTGTTCCACCCAACCACAGCTGAATACATATTGTTTTTGGCTGCACACATGTCATTTTCTTTTTTTTTTTTAATTTATTTATTTTTTATTTTATTGAAGTACAAATATCAATGAGACAGTTTTAACACACCTTAACAGGACATATTCGATAAATTAATACATTGCAAACTGTTTTCATAATGTTTTGGTATCGTACAAGGTGCATACATGCTATAATACCTACAGACATTATTATAGCAGATGTCTCTTATCAGTAAAGAAAGAGAGTGTAGCTGTTTGTGTATCTTATTTTTTATACCTCAATTACATCAAAGATTCAATAATTAATACTTTCTACCTTGTTATTTTCCTAGTGGTTGTCCATAGTACTAGAAGCCAACATAACATACTGTCCAACCACCATTAGTGCAAATCTTGCCTCTCATAGAATAGAAGCACGGCGTATCCATTCCAACTGTACTGTCCATACACACACATCCTGATTCCTCCTTTCTATACCCCTTCCTTTGACACTTGTCAAAGATGGGCACTCCATTGTCATTCAACCAATTTAGGTGCCTGAACTCGCCGACACAATCCAACACAGTCGAGCATTCCACAACAATAGTGTGTAATCTGAAGAAGTTGTCAACCATAGCCATTTACAGCTCAACTTATTATTATGGCCCCGCGTTGTATACCTCATTTTTATACTTTGCTGCTGGATGGTTAAGACCCAGATAGAACAAGACCTATATCCCAACACATGTAGTTTTTGTTTCTGATGAGGTCAGTGAGGTCCCCTCAAGGTTTATCCTATAATCCTGTACCTTATTCTGTAGATCCTTTGTCTGTGTCATCCATGTGGATGAGTCACGGCCAATGCTTGACCAGTTTGCTCTCTGTGACAGCTTGGGAGAAAGATTTCTCTCCATGTGACTCTCGCCAGGCACACTATAGAACTTCGATCTCTTTCCTCGGAGGCTCCATAATCTTCTTGTTCAGAAAATTTGGAGCTCAACTGAGTTTCATGATGTTACAGTACAGGTTCTCCTATGTCCCGAGTCTTCGCTGACCTTGAAAGACTAGGGTCAGAATGTTGGCTGGCCTTGGGGCTCTTCTATTTCTACAATTTTGATCTGTGAACTTAGGTTGTTAACCGTCCAGAAGAAAAGCTGATTAGTACCCTGCAGCATATGCAGTTTAATTTGCCCTATCTGAATCAATTGTTTATTGTTTTTGTACATTTCTGTTTGTATTTCTTCTTTTCACTTCTTATACTAGGTAGACTATACGATATTTGCACATGTGTGTCTGATTTATTTCACTTATGAGTACATGTTCAAGTGGAATCCACTTCAATATAAATGCTTCAATCTTATCATTCTCAATAGCTAAGTAATACTCCATTATATAGAAATACCACATCTTTTTCAACCATTCTTCATGTGATGGACATGTTGATTGTTTCCAAAATTTTGCTATTACATATTGTGCTGCTATAAACATAGGTACACATATACCACTATGACATAATGTTTTCAGTTCCCCTGGGAAAATTCCCAGTAGGGAGATAGCTGGCTTGAATGGGATTTCCATTCCTACTCTTTTGAGGAGTCTCCACACTGACCTCCACAATGGTTTTACCAGTCTACATTCCCACCAGCAGTGGAGAAGTGTTCACTTTTCTCCAAAACCTCTCCAACATTTGTTGTTGGTTGATTTCCTTATGATAGCCATTCTTTCTGGAGTGAGATGGTATCTCAGTGTTGTTTTTATTTGCATTTTACAAATGGCTAGCGATGTGGAGCATTTCTTCATATATTTATTCACTTCTTTAATTTCATCCTCTGAGAAGTGTGTATTCATCTCAGATGCCCATTTCTGAATTGGGCCTTTAAATTTGAGGGCCGTGTTATATCTTAGTTCTTTATATATTCTAGACAGCAGACCTTTGTCTGATTGCTTATTAGTTAGGATTTTTTCAAAATTTGTGGGTTGTCTTTTCACTCTGTTGACAATTTCTTGTGATGTGCAAAAGCTCCTCAAGAACAGCTGATCCCAGTTGTTGATCCTTTCAAGTGTTTCCATGCAAATATATGTTTGTTCATGAAATCTTTGCCTATCCCTATGTTTTCAAGAGTTCCTCCTAATTTTTCTTCCAGCAGATTGAGTGTTTCTGTTTTAATGTTTAGATCTTTAATCCATTTTGAATTTAACTTAGTGTATGGTGATAGAGCTGGTCAAGTTTTAGTTTTTGTCATTCAGAAAGCCAAGTTTTCCAGAACCATTTGTTGAAGAGGCTATCTTTCTTCCAGTGAGTATGTTAGGCCCCTTTGTTGAAGACGAGATGGCTGAGTGTGTTCGTAGATGCTTCTGCACCTTCTAATCTATTCCATTTATCCTCAGGTCTATTTTGTTGCCAATATCATGCTGATTTTTTCACAGTGGCTTTGTAGTATAATTTCAAGTCAGGAATTGTGATGCCTCCTGCCTTGTCTTTATTGGCCAAGATTGCCTTTGCTATATTCTATGTTGTTGGTGGTTCCAAAAAAATTTTAGGAATGATTTCTCTAGGTCTGGGAGGTATGTTGTTGATAGTTTGATAGGGATTGCATTAAATCTGTACAGCAATTTTGGGAGTATGGCCATCTCCATGATGTTGGTTCTTCCGATCCAGGTATGGAATATCTTTCCATTTTCTGAAATCCTCTATAATCTCTTTTCTTAGGGTGTTGCAATTTTCCATGAAAAGATCTTTGACTTCCTTGGTTAAGTGAATTCCAAGGTATTTTGTTTTCCGCGGTGCTATTATAAAAGGTATTGTTTCTATTGTTTCCCTTTCAGTGTGTTTGTTTTCTGTGTAGAGGAATGCTATTGACTTTTCAGTATTGATTTTGTATCCTGCTATGCTACTGAATTTCCATATAAGTTCTAGTAGTTTCTTGGTGGAATTTGGGGGATCTTCCAAGTAAAGTATCATGTCATCTGCAAATAGTGATAATTTAACTTCTTCTTTACCTATTCTTATTCCCTTTATTTCTCCCTCTTTTCTAATTGTTGTTGCTAATGATTCCAAAACTATATTGAATAGAAGGGGTGATAGAAGACATCCTTGTCTTGTACCTGATTTAAAACTAAAAGATTTCAGTTTTTCCCCATTTAGGATTATATTAGCTTTTGGGTTGTCATAGATGGCTTTTATCAAGTTAAGGTAGAGTCCATCTATTCCAATTTTCTGTAGGACCTTGAACATGAATGAGTGTTGGACTTTGTTAAAAGCTTTCTACGCTTCAGTTGAGATGATTGTGTGTTTTTTAGAATTTTAGTCTATTAATATAGTGTATTACATTTATGGATTTTTCGAATATTGAACCATACTTTCAAGCCTGGGGTGAATCCTATCTGGTTGTGGTGTATGATCTCCTTGATGATTTGCTGTATTCTATTTGCCAGGATTTTATTGAATATTTTTGCATCTATATTCATGAGGGATATTAGCCTGTAGTTCTCCTTTTTGGTTGTGTCTTTCCCTGGTTTTGGAATCAGTATTATACTTGCCTACAGAAATCATTTTTGGAGGACTGCTTCCTTTTCAATTTCAGGGAAGAGTTTGAGGAATGTGGGGATTATATCTTCTATAAATTTCTTGCATAATTCAGCTGTGAATCCATCAGGACCTGGACTTTTCTTTGCCAGTAGGCTTTTTATTATGTTTCGTATTTTGTTGGCTGTTATTGGCTTATTGAGAGTAGTGATATCCTCTTGGTTCAGTATGGCCATCTTCACGATGTTGGTTCTTCCTATCCATGAGCATGGAATATCTTTCCGTTTTCTGAAATCCTCTATAAATCTCTTTTCTTAAGGTGTTGTAATTTTCCGTATGTGATCCTCTTGATGCTTTGCTGTATTCTATTTGCCAGGATTTTGTTGAGTATTTTTACATCTATGTTCATGAGGGAGATTGGCCTGTACTTCTCCTTTTTGGTTGTGTCTTTACCTGGTTTTGGAAACAGTATTATACTTGCCTCCAGAAATGATTTTGGGAGGACTGTTTCCTTTTCAACTTCATTGAAGAGTTTGTGGAGTGTGGGGTTATATCTTCTATAAATTTCTTGTACAATTCAGCTGTGAATCCATCAGGACCTGGACTTTTCTTTGCCAGTAAGCTTTTTATTACATTTCGTATTTTGTTGCTATTATTGGCTTATTGAGAGTTGTTATATCTTCTTGGTTCAGTTTTGGCAATTTGTACCTTTTGAGGAATCTGTCCATTTCTTCTGTGTCTTCTATTCTGTGAGTGCAAAGATTCTCAAAGTAGCTATTGATGATCTTCTGAATTTCCGCTGGTTCTGTGGTGATTTCACCCTTTTCATTCCTTATCGCTTGTACTTGAATTTTCCTTTGTCTCTTTTTGATGAGGTTGGCTAGAGGCTTATCAATTTTATTTAGTTTTTCAAAGAACCAACTTTTTGATTTGTGGATTCTTTGAACTGTCTTCTTCATCTCAATTGAATTAATTTCTGCTCTAATCTTTATGATTTCTTCCCGTCTTTGCGCCCTGGGTTTTGTTTGCTCTTCTTTTTCTGCTTGTCGGAGGTGCAACATTAGGGTGCTAATTTGTTCCCTTTCTGTTTTCCTAATGTGTGAGTTCATAGCTATGATTTTCCCTCTAAGAACTGCTTTCATCGCATCCCATAAATTCCGGTAAGTTGTGCTTGAATTTTCATTAAATTGTAGATATTGTTGAATTTCTTGTTGAATTTCTTCTGCAGCTCATTGATTGCTGAGTAGGGTGTTGTTTAGTTTCCATGAATTTAGTGGGTTTTTCTGGTTTCTTTTGTCATTTATTTCCAGTTTCATTGCATTGTGGTCAGATAGTATGCATGGGATAATTTCTATTTTCCTGCATGTACTTAGGCATGACCTCTGGACTAGTATGTGGTCTATTTTGGAAAATGACCCGTGTGAAGTTGAAAATAATATATATTCAGCTGTGGTTGCGTGGAACACTCTGTATATGTCCACAAGGTCCATTTGTTCCAAGCTCTGGTTTAGTTCTGCTACTTCCTTGCTAGTTTTTTGTCTGGTTGACCTATATTTTTGAGATAAGGGTGTGTCTCCTGTTAAGATTGTGTTCTTAAGATTTGTCTTACATAGTAGGGTGCTCCTGTGTTTGGTGCATAAATATTTATGAGTGTTACTTCTTGCTCTTGAATTTTTCCCCTGACCAATACATAGTGGCCTTCTTCATGTTGTTTGATCACTCTTCGTTTAAAGTTGAGACTGTCTGAGAATAGAATTGCTACTCTTGCTTTTTTCTGAGGTGCTGGGGTATGTAGTATTGTTTTCTATCTTTTGACTTTGAGCCTATCAATGTCCTTTTGAGTGAAGTGTGTTTCTTGTATACAGCATATTATTGGATTTTGTTTCCTAAACCACTGTGCCAGTCTATTTCTCTTAATTGGGCAATTGAGTCCATTTACATTGATGGTTATAATTGAAATGTACTGACTTATGTTTGTCATGATATTTACCTGGTGTTGTTTACTCCTTTGTACCCTGTGTTTAATTGTCAGTCCTGTTTAGTTTGTTCCTTCCATTCTCATTGATGGAGTTCTGGTCATTGTAGTCTCTCTCTAGAACATCTTTAAGCAGCCTGCGAAGGGATGACTTTGTCATCATGAAATTCTTTAGTTGTTCTTTGTCGTGGAAGTATTTCACTCCTCCATCAAACTTGAAACAGAGTTTTGCAGGGTATTATAGTCTGGGCTGGAATTTGTTTTCGTGTAGGACTTGAAGAACTCTGCTTCATGCTCTCCTTGCCTTCATTGTTTGTGTGGAGAAGTCGGCTGTAATTCTCATGGGTTCTTCTTTCAACGTGAGCTCCTTCTCTCTAGCAGCTTTCAGTATATTGTTTTTGTGTTGGATTTCTGGAATCTTAACTATTATATGTGTTGGTGTATTTCTACTTGGGTTCAAGTTATTTGGTGTTCTATATGCTTCAGTCACCTGAACGTTGGATTGTTTCCTCATATTTTGGAATTTTTCTGTGATTACTTCTCCCCAAATTTTTTTATGTCATTTGTATTGACTCCTTCATTCTCGGTGATAACAATTATTCTCACATTGCTCATCTTGTCATCATCTTGCAGGTGATGGATTATTTTTTCCTGCATTCTCATTGTTTTTAAGAGATACTTTCTCACCTTTTCACTAGCTGCTCCAGCATCTTCAAGATCTGAAACTCTGTCTTCGCTTTCACTCAGATGGTTTTGTAGACTCGTGATTGCTATTTTTAGTTCTTCTATATCTCTTTGACTGTGTTTCATGTGTTCTATTTCTTTTCTGTATTGCTCATTCAAGGAATCAGTCATATTTCTGATCGCCTCAATTTTTTTATCCATGTCTTCTTTATAAGTAGTTATTAATTCTTTTTCTGCAGTGTTTTTCCAAGTTGGGTTTCCTCTGCATATTTCTGGACTTGTTTCTGTTTTTCAGATGCTATGACTTCAAAGAATTCTTTTTTTTCAAAGAATTCTCTTTTGATTTCAGAACTTATTTCTGCTTTGAGTTCCTCATGATCTTTCTGCTATTGTTTCTTTGCTTCACATGCTGTTAATTCATATATTTCAGCTGAAATAGTGCTCTCTGCACTTGTTCTGGGTGAGCATAGTTTTTCCACCCAATGTTTCTGAAATTCATTCTTTATTTCAGATAGTATGTATTCAGATATTTCTTTTTTAATTTGGGGAATTACTTCTCATTTTACTTCCTCTATAGCTTTCTGCTGTTGTTCCTTTGCTGCTGTATTTGTTAATTCATTTATTGCAGCTGAGCTAGTGTCCTCTGCCCTTACTGGTGGACTCGAGGTCTGGGATTGTGTTTTTCCCCTTGTCTTTGTCATTTTGTACAGCACTGACCTTTGACCTTTGGTGTAGAGCTTTGGTGCAGCTATAATCTTAGCTTGTTATGAGATTCAGGTGCCAGTCTGTTAAGTTAGAGCTTATCCAGGTATGCCTATCCTGCACCTAGCTGTTGTGTTCAGTTCCTTTTTTGCTGCAGCTCCTTTGGTTCCCCTCTGTTGGTTCCCTTTTCAGGCGAGCATGAGCCGAACTTGGATGCAGAGCAAGCAATGAAAATTCCCCGTCTTAGCTGGCTTTGTGGCGAGGATCCGGAAAATTGCTGGGGTCAGCCCACCTGTGTCAGGCAGGTCACTCCCCAGTTGGGCGGGCCTGAGCTTTGATGGGTCTTCTGGGCTCACAAAAGGATAGTGGATAATCTTATTCACCGAGCCTGAGCTGGGTCCGGGTCTATAGGCCAGAACCCGAGAAAGCTGGGAAAGGTCCTACTGGTGCAGCGGGCCAGGAGCCCTCCCTCACAGGCCAGGCTGGGCTGGGTTTCTGGCCCTGGCGTGGGATGGGGGATTGCTGAGAAATGTCCCTCCAGTGTGGCAGGCTTGGAGTTCTCACTCCAGGCCGACCTGCACTGTGTCTGGGGCTGTGGGGTGGGACTGGCAATCTCCTGGAAATGTTTCTCTGGTACGGTGGGCCTGGAGCTCTCACTGGGCCACAGGCGGTGGGGGGACAGGGAATCCCTGGGAAATGTCTCTTGGGCACAGCGAGCCTGGAGTTCTACACTCACTGAACTTTGATGCCCAGAGAATCGGGGAAATTCCCACTCATTCAGTGGGCTTTAGGGCAGGGGATCTGGGGAGGTGCTGGTGAGTGGATCCTGAGGTTTCAAGCCAGTCACTGTCTTGGAGGGGTTGGGGGCAGGGATCCGGTTAGCGCGCATGGGAAGAAGCCAATGTCTCTCCCTCAGACTCACCACACTCTCACTGATCTGGGAGGCCTGGTGAGTCATGCAAATTCCCACTCACTGGGAGAGCTTGGGGCAGGATTCAGGAGGTCACTGGAGTCTGCTGTGCTTTCTCAGGCTGGTGCAGGTGTGGGCAGGCTGAAATCTTTTAGTTTTAAATCAGGTACAAGACAAAGATGTCCTCTTTCACCCCTCCTGTTCAATATAGGTTTGGAATCATTAGCAACATCCATTAGAAATGAGGGAAAAATAAAGGGAATAAGAATAGATAAAGAAGAAGTCAAATTATCACTATTTTCAGATGACATGATACATTACTTGGAAGATCTAAAAAATTCCACCAAGAAGCTACTAGAATTGATACAGAAATTCAGTATAGCAGGATACAAAGTCTGTACTCAAAAGGCAATAGCATTCCCCTACACAGATAACAAATACACTGAGAGGGGAACTATGGAAATAATATGTTTTATAATAGCACCCTGGAAAGTGAAATACCTTGGAATCCATTTAACCAAGGGAGTCAAAGTTCTTTTCACACAAAATTATAACACTCTAAGAAAAGAGATCATAGATGATTTCAGAAAATGGAAAGATATTCCCTGCTCCTGGATAGGAAGGACCAACGTTGTGAAAATGTCCATACTCCCAAAATTGTTGTACAGCTTTAAAGCAATCCCTATCAAACTGTCACCAACATATCTCCCAGACTTAGAGAAATCATTCCTAAAATTTATTAGGAACCAGACTTAGAATAGCAAAGGCAATCCTGGCTAAACAAAGACAAGGCAGGAGGCATTACAATTCCTGACTTGAAATTATACTACAAAGCCACTGTGATAAAATCAACAGGGTATTGGCAATGAAATAGAACTGAGGATCAATGAAATAGATTAGAAGAGGCCTCTGCAAACACACTCAGCCACTTGGTCTTCAACAAAGGGGACAAACACACTTTCTGGAAGAAAGATATCCTCTTTAACAAATGGTGCTGGATATATTGGCTTCCTACATGCTGAAAACTAAAACTTGATCCAGGTCTATCACCATGAACTAAGCTAAATTCAAAATGGATTAAAGATCTAAACATTAAAACAGAAACACTCAATCTCCTGGAAAACAAAGTAGGAGAAACCCTTGAAGACATAGGTGTAGGAAGAGAATTCATGAACAATCATATATTTGCACAGGAAACACTTGAAAGAATCACAAGTGGGATAAACTCTTCAAGAGCTTCTGCAAATCAAAAGAAATTGTCAACAAAGTAAGAAGCCATCCCCCAAATTTTGCAAAAATCCTAACTGATAAACACTCAGCTAAATGTCTTCTCTCTAGAATATATAAAGAACGTAGATATATAGGGCCCTCCAATTTAAAGACCCAATCCAGAATTGGGCACCTGTGATGAAGACACACTTCTCAGAGGACGAAATTAAAGAAGGGAATAAATATATGAAAAAATGCTCCACATTGCTAGCCATCCTTGAAATGCATGTTAAAATAACACTGAGATACCATCTCACTCCAGAAAGAATGGCTATCATAAACAAATCAACGAACAACAAATGTTTGAGAGGATGTGGGGAAAAGGGAACACTTTTCCACTGCTGGTGGAATGTAGACTGGTGCAACCATTGTGGAGATTAGTGTGGAGACTCCTCACAAAAGTAGTCCTGGAAATCCCATTCAAGCTGGCTATTCCCCTACTTGGAATTTTCCCAGGGGAACTGAAAACATTATGTCATAGTGATATATGTATGCCTATGTTTATAGCAGCACAATTTGTGATAGGCAAATCTTGGAAACAACCAAGATGCCCATCACATGAGGATTGGTGGAAAGAGATGTATTTTTATATAGTGGAATATTACTTAGCTATAAAGAATGATAAATTTGAAGCCTTTATATTGAAGTGGATGCCACTTGAAGATATACTTGTTAGTGAAATAAACCAGACACACGTGTTCGAATATCATATAGTCTCCTTAGTTTAAAAAATCAAAAGAAGAAATACAAATAGAAAGGTATAACACAACTAAAAGGAAAGCAAGAACTTAAGGATTGGACAATGAGGAGAGGGTAAGAAAAAAATCTCAAATACAGGACAAAGCCATACATTTGTACACACAAGATGGGCAAGGAAATGATCCCGAGAAACAACAGCAAGTATTTGAGAGTAGCAGTTATTTGGTAGGATTCTCCACCTGACTATCTATGTATGCTGATACCTGTGAATCAAGCAACTTCACTGAAGATAGAAATGTGTAATACAAGGGTCACACTTCAAATGCCTGTAATTCCAGTCTGCTAAATCTATACTTCTTGTCATTACATGCCAATTATTGCCATACTGTTTCATAAGAAAAGGTTTTTTATTGTTTTTAATGGGTAATATATGAAAAAAAGACACAAGAAAAAATATCACAAGACTGTCCTGCTACAATGCTCTATGTGGTTAGATTTCTAAATTTCTGTGTAAAAATATGTGTTTATTTTTATTTTTAAATTTTTTCCCTCATATTCTGTAAGGACTTAAAGTTCAATACATCAGTACTTAGAAAATACCTGATCCACGTTATTGCCAAGATGTTTGATACTTAGTTAGGCTAAACTGAACTGCATATGTCACAGGGTAATAATCAGCTTCTCTTCTGGAGGGTTAACAACTTAAGTTTACAGATCAAAAATTGGAGAAAAGGAAGGGTTGCAAGGTCAGCCAACATTTTCCCCTTAGCCTTTCAAGGTAAATGAAGACTCGGGACACAGGAGAACCTGTATTGTAACATAATGTAACTTAGTTGTGCCCCAAATTTTATGATCAGAAATATTATGGAGCCACAGAGCAATGTAATCGATGAGGTATATTGTGCCTACGGGGAGTCGCATGGAGAGAAAGCTTTCTCTCAGGCTTTCACAAAGAGCAAATTGGTCAAACAATGGCCATCATTCACACATGGCTGACACTGAGAAGGATGCACAAAGTGCGGCACAGGGTTTCAGATTAAGTCTTGGGGCTTGACTGACCTTATCAGATACAAAATATACATTTCTTGTTATATAGATCTTGCTTTATCTTGGTCTTAACCATCCAGCAGAAAAATATAAAAATGAGGTTTATAAAGGTAAGCCATATTTATATGCTGAGCTGCAAATGGCTCTAGTCAACAACTTCTGTGGAAATCCCACTACTACTGTGGACCGCTGGACTGTGATGGAGTGTTTTGCTGAATTCAAACATCTATAATATTTAAATGGCAATAGAATATCCATTTCTGACAGGACTAAACAAAAAAAGGGGACACAAAGAAAGACCATTTTGTATTTGTATATGCAGAATAGTTAGGATAGATATGCAGCTACTTTCGCTCAATTCTATGAGAAGAAAGATTTGTAGTAATAGTGTTTTGACAGGATATCCTGTCTCCTTCTTGTACTGCTGATGACCACTAGGAAGATAATAACATAAAATGTATTAATTATTGAAACTGTCCTATTAATCAGCTTTGAAACTGTCTCATTGATATTTGTCTCTCAATAAAATGAAAAAGAAAAGTTCGAAATCAATGCAATTAGAAATGAAAAGAATGAAATCATGATGAACAATGATGAAATTTACAAGATTATTAGCAACTACTTTATAAACCTTATGCTAATAAATTTAAGAGTTCAGAAGACATGGCTAGATTACTAAATTCATAAGCATTATGAAAATTGAAACAAGAAGATATGAACACCCTGACTTACCCAATAAAGACAGTGAAATTGACGTAGTAATAAAAACAGATGTACCAGCTGAAGCAAGATCTGCACCTAATGAATTCACGGTTGAATTCTACAACAAATTTGAGTCAGATCTATCACCAAATTTCTTCTAGCTCTTTAATGAAATTGAAAGGGAAGAAATACATCAAAAGTCATTTCTAGGTTCAAAATTGGGTACAAATCCAACCAATAAAGAGAATTGTAGGCCAATCTCTTTCTCTTTAATGAACACAGGTGTAAATCTCTAATCAGATACTGGCAAATTGAGTGCAACAAATCACCAAAGATGTTATACATCATGATCTTCACCCAATGGATGAAAGCAATGAATGTACTACAAATCAATGAATGTACTACATCACATAAACAGAAGTAAGGATAAAAATCACATTTCAATAAATCACTTCAGTAGATAGATACAAAACATGTAACTAAAATCCAATGTCCAGTTGTAATAAAAACACTGAACAAAATATGGGTAGAGGAACTTACCTCAATCTGATAAGAGTCATTTATGGCAAGTGTATTACCAACATCGTATTACCGGGGGGGGAATTGAAAGCTTCTCCCTATAATCATGAAGAAGACAAGGATGTCCACTGTGACTACTCCTGTCCAGCAAGATATTAGCATGAACAATTAGGCAAGAAAGAGAATTTAAAAGGACATATACAGGAAAGGAAAAAAATCACATTATCATTATTGGCAGATGACATAACCCTTTACATAGAAGACTCAAAAAGTGCGGTACAGGGTTTCAGGGTAAGTCTTAAGGGGACTTGACTGAACTTATCAGATATGAAAGATATATTTCTTGTTATGTAGATCTCAACTAAAAGACTTCTAAAATGAATAACAAAGTTGAGTGGAAGCAGAATGCAAAATCAATACAAAAAAATAATATTCTTGTGTATAAGTAATAAATTCACAAAGAAAGAAACTGGGAAAAAATACTATTTGTAAAAGCATCAAGAAAAATTACATAATAGTAATTACTTCAGCAAGGAAGTGGAAGAGCTCTGCAATTAAAACTATTATATTCTGAAAAAGGAGATAGAAAAAAAAATCAGAAAATGGAAAGAAATCTTCTGTTCCTGCATAGGCAGAACTGCTAGACAAAATAGCCATATTTTCAAAACTGATATACAAGTTTCATACAATCCCAATAAGACACCAGCAACATTCCCCACAGAAGTGGAAAAAACAATCCTAAAATTCATATATATCTAGAAGAGACTCAGAATAGAAAAAAAACAAACAAACAAACAAAAAAAAAACCAGTCCTTTCTGGCTAATAAGAGCAAGTAGGGGGAGTCACAATCTTAGATTTGATGTTAGAATACAAAGCTACTGTGATAGAAACAGCAAATTACTGCTACAAAAACACATAAAAGGTTCAGTGGAACAGAACGGAAGATATAGACACAACCCAGGATATGTAAACTGTTGGATCTTTTTCAAAAGAGGCCAAAAACATATGTTGCAGGAAAAATAGAACTGTATCTCTCACCATGTATTATTCTAAAATCGAAATAGATCAAAGATTTTACTGTAAAAACAGAAACATTCTGATAGAAGAAATAAATATATAAAACTCTTGAATTCATAGCCACAGGCAAGAACTTTTAGAACAGAACCCCTACTGCACAAAAAATGGCATCAAGGATCAACAAATGGCATCATATAAAATTTAAGTCTTCTGCACAGCAAAGGAAACAACCAATAGAGTAGAAAGACACCCTGCAGAGTAGGAAAATTATTTTCCAGCTACTCTTCAGACAGAGGACAAATAGAGTATATGAAGGATTCATAATATTAGACTCTCCAAATAAAAGACCCAATGAAAACATTAGCAAATGCCATTTTTAGAAAAAGATGTACTGATGGCCAATAAATACGTGGAAAAAGTTCATTATCTACACATTAGAAAAACATAAATTAAAGCACACTGCAAATTTATATTTCACTAGAAAGAATCAATATCATATATGTAAGACAATGTTGCAGTTTTTCTATGAGAAACCCAAATTATAAATAAAGAACAAAGTATAAGACAATAGTTATTTTATTTTATTTTACTTATAATTTTTTTGCATTTTTAGGGAAGGGTCTACAGGGTGTTCAGAGTCTCACTACTAGATTGGACTCGTAGTGATCCACCTGTTTACAGCCTCCCAAGAGCTGGGATTGCAGGCATGCACTATCATGCCCAGTATCAATTGCTGTCTCAGTGCACCCTGGGGGCAGGGCTGGCACATCAGGTCCTGGGATAGAAACCCTGGCCCCTGCACCTGCTTGCAGGTGCTTTAATCCTTTGAGTTATTTGGCCGGCCCAAGATAATAGGAAGTAGGGAGACCCTTTTTTTTTTTTTTTTTTTTTTTTTTTGAATTGCTGTGTTTCGTGAGGTCTCCTATGCAGCTCAGAGTTGTAGTGATCCTCTTTTTTTCAACCTCCTCAGTGCTGGGATTTTAGGCATGTGGCACCACTCTATGACTTGGTCACCAGCTCAGTGCACCCTGGGGACAGGGCCAGCATGCAATGCAAGACCAAGAATCGAACCCTGGTCCCTGTGCTTGCCAAAGCAGGTGCTTAGTCAGCTGTGTTATCTCCTGGCCTTTAAGAGAAACCTTTATCAAATGGATAGAGAATCAAGAGAAGAGGGCATGGGAGGGAGGGAAGAGAAAGAAATTTTTTTAATGCATTGAGATATGTTAGGTACATAGAGCATCTTTACATAAGGAATATAAATATTATGTACTTCAAACACATACTAATGGAAAAAATGCTACAGCTCAGAATGATGTAAATTGCAGACTCTAACATTTTTAAATTTTTTATTAATTTTGTTGAGAAACAAATAGCAATGAGATTAGTAGGGCAGTTCCAATAATTAATAATTGTTGTTTTCGTAGTGGATATTCATAGTACAAGATGCAGACATGATATCCTGTTCAAGCACTATTAGTCTTTCTTCTCACTGAATTAAGAGAAAGTAGCTGTATATCTATCCTATTTTGTATATACAGATATAAAATGGTCCTTCATTTGTATCCCCTTTTTTTGTTTAGTTTTGTCAGAATGGGTATTCTATTGCCATTTAAATTTGGTAGCCTTGTGAGTTCAGAAAAATGATCCAATATGGTCCAGTAGTACTGTGTTATCCATAGGACTGGCAATGTCAGAAGTTGTTGACTTGAGCCTTTTACAGCTCAGCAAATTAATATGGCTATACTTTTTATATTTTGTTTTTATACTTTTCTGCTGGATAGTTAAGACCAAGATAAAGCAAGACCTATATAACAAGAAATGTAACTTTTATATCTGACAAGCCTAGTCAAATATACTCAGGACTTACTTTGAAACCCTATAGTGAAGTTTGTAGATCCTTTGTCAGTGTCAGCCATGTGGATGAGTCATGGCCATTTGCCTGACCAATTTGCTCTCTGTGAAAGCCTGAGAGAATGTTTTCTCTCCATGTGACTCTCCTTAGGCATACTCTATATCATGATCACTTTCCCCTGTGGCTCCATAATCTCCATGATCAGAAAATTTGGGACACAACTAAGTTACAGGATGTTACAGTACAGGTTCTCTTATGTGTGGACTATAACTTAACATCAAACTGCTAGACAAAATACAGAAATTAAGAGACACAAAAATTATCTGGGAGATTTTGCCATAGGGACTTTAGCCTTTCACAAATTAAATAGAACCAAAACTGCAATAGATTAATTTACAGAATATAGTTAATAAGCTCATGTATTTCTTGTTCCTCAATAGTTCTAGAGTATCAACATTATTAATACCAAAGATAAAAATTTTGATAAATGACAAAATAAAAATTATATAAATATTTCTCTTCATAAGTCTAGAAATTAGTGTTTAAACAGAATATTATTTTTTGAAACCTTTTTAAAAATTCACTTTCACAAATAATAGTTATAAGAAGGATGAAGAATAGATTTTTCATAAAATGATATATTTGAAAGTACTAAAATTTATGGAAGACAGATAAATGATAAGTTGGAAAATTTTACAGGGTTAGGTCCTACTCTTATTAAGTTAGAAAAAGTTAATATTTTATGAACCAAAGTTTTTTTCAGGAAGTTTAAAAATATCAGCAAAAGTTAAGAGAAAAATCAAATATAATGAAGAATTTCAATTACAAAATAAAGTATATTAAAATCAAAATAGGAAAATATCTAGAAATTATAATAAAAAGAAATATAAATGCACAAATAAGAATTGAAGGGAAAGAAGACATAAAGGAGAATTTCGAACAACTAGCAAAGAAAGGAAGGTATCCAAGCTCAGTTATCAGGAAAGAATGCACACAAAGTGCTGTTTCTCTTAATCAATGTAAGGACTACTGTAACACCTAGCCCCAGAGTATACATAGCAATGTGTCCATTTCTTACATTGTTGCCAGAAGTGGAAATGTGCATTTTCTGGAAAGTGACCTTTAAAAAATCTTATATTTTGACTCAATATGAATCTAGTCTAAATAAGTAAAGTGCAGTATAATCAAGATTTCAGGGCAAGATTCAGTTCTTTCTTTTTATTTATAGATGAAAATTAGGAACCTGTCATTATATACAATAA
The DNA here is from genome assembly GCA_004027165.1 of Ctenomys sociabilis. Classification (NCBI taxonomy): domain Eukaryota; kingdom Metazoa; phylum Chordata; class Mammalia; order Rodentia; family Ctenomyidae; genus Ctenomys; species Ctenomys sociabilis. The sequence goes on from PVKA01026642.1 coordinate 29,163, forward strand.
TATAAGAATTAAAAAGTAAATTAGATACAAGATGGAATTTTTTATGTAGAGACACAGGAAAATGCTTGAAAAATAGTAGCAAAAGAAAAGTAGGAAACGTGTGCTTCACACTATATGTTTTAAACTCTTCTATTTAAGATTGTAACATTATATTATTTAACATTTTATTGTTTACAACAGTCCTGTATGATCCATGCTAATACAGAACACTTTAATTTGGAAGGATTGCTTATGAAAAAATTACAGATTCTTTTCTAATGTGTAGATGTGTCTTTAACTGCTCAACTGCTCATTTGTTTTTAAAAAGGCTCTGTTAAGACACTCCTAAATATTTTAGGAGACTCTGGAGTGAAGGAGTGGGTGTGCTTGATTGGAGACAGAGCCTCAGGATGACAGACTCTGACTTCAGACTACACGATTCCCTGTCTTCAAGTCAGCAAGGCTGTGGCCACTTGGGGTGTGCCAGCCAGATGTCCTGTAAAGCATAATATTGTAAAGCACTACAACAATCAAATAAAAAAAACCTTCCCAACCTAAGCCTCTGGATTGGTTATAGTAACTAAACCTCAAAGGTATATATACAGCAAATGATTTTCCCCAGGCAGGCTGTTTTCTATGTAGATCTTTCTTTAAGTTATTTATTTATTTAGTATTTAAGGAAAGGTCTACAGGGTGTTCAGAGTCTCACTATTACATTGGAATTGAAGTGATCCACCTGCTTACAGCCTCCCAAGTGCTGGGAGTACAGGTGTGCACCACATGCCCGGTCTCAATTGCCATCTCAGCATGCCCCAGGGATCAAACCCCCAGCCCTTGCTCCTGCTTGCAGGCATTTTAGTCTGATGAACTATTTGGCTGGCCCTTAAGTTAATTTTATTGGTACTCTTTTGATACATAAGTATCAGATTCATCACAAGGAACTTGTACCTGTGTACAACGTAGCTTGATTCTTTTTTCTCCTATTCCCCTCTTCTCCTTTGAGCATTTCTTCCCCTGCTTACTAAAGCTTTGTTGCCATTTTTTCTTTTCCTTCCCTTCTCATTCTGTCCCCTCTCTTTCTTCCCCTTTCTTTGTCCCTTTGTGTTTGAACATTTTTTTCCTGCTTCTGATCACAACTACATCATCTTGGCTATAATCAGCAATAATAGTAGCATCAAACATAGTCTAGAAATTGGCCAACTGTGATAACTATTAATTTGACCCCTTTATCCGGGGGCATACGATTTATAGTTACATAACAAAATCTGAACAAGTAAAAACGCCATTCACAGTAAATATTTCCTCAGTACAATTATTTTACCTTTGGAGGAAATTTGAAAGAGATAAAAGAAAAAAATAGAGAAATAAAATAAGAGAAAGAGATTTAAAAACAAAGCTGAAGCCCCAAGGAAGACTGCTACGGCTTTGGGGAACTGGAGAAGAAGACAAGAGGGGAAAAAAGAATTAAAAATAAAAACACCAAATAAATAAAACAAAAACCTTAAAAGTAATATTCACATTCGTGACAAAACAAATATAATCAAGAAAAAAGAAATGACTATTTCTCTGTGATTTCAAGCCTGGAGTTATGTTCAAGCATTATGGTTTTGTGATAGTGTGTAATTCAAGGTGTGTCTCCACTGTCGCTGGTGGACAGAGGAGGCAGACAGCCCAGACAGCAAGCCTACAGGAGGATTGGAGTGCAGTACTGGCAATCCCAGCAAGCCTGCTGTAGGAGCAGGGCAGGGTGCAGGTTCTGGTGCTTTCAACTCCATCGAAGTTCAGGCTAATCCTGGCCTCTGGTTGTAGGGTTGGGACTGAGTTGTCACATACAGCCCTGTGGGTGTCTGCTGCCAGCCTGTCCTTGGCTCCCTGGCTCTAGGTGTCTCCTGCGATCTTGCCTCACCCAGCTACTGGGAGCTCTGAGAGGAAGCTGACCCATGGTGCCACAAACCCAAGGTTCAGTCGATGCCTCCCTAAAATGGTCCCTGGCCAAGCAGTCTCCCCAGGGTGTTTGGCCTGGAGTCACTCATCAGCTGTCATAGTTCACAGCATCTACTGTGAACTACTCTGCCCCGCGAGTGCATTTGTCCATGGAAGCCTCTGGAGTTGCCCCTCATCCTGTGGATTCCACCATCCTCTCTCGTGCCATAAGTCAGGACTCAGGGACAGAGTGCAGTTTGCCACTTCCATTTTCAGCGTTCACTTTGTCTGTGAACCCCAATTCTCCCTGCAGATCCTTTCTGGCTTCCGGAGGCCCACCTCGTGCCTTCTTTTCTTCCCCGAGATGTTCTATTACAGTGTTTGGATTTTGAGTCTCAGAATGGCTGATTTATTG
>PVKA01026643.1:0-31474 GCA_004027165.1 Ctenomys sociabilis
GAGAAGAAAAAGAGATAGAAATAGGGCCCAGGAGCAGCTGCATTTACACCCCTGGGTGTGCAAAGCCCTTGCCCAGAAGGGAGCAAGTGGACTGTGCAGGTGGAAACTGACCCTAGTGTCTCAGGAAGCACCACAGACCCAGCTAGGGCAAAGCCTGGTCCCAGAGCCAGTCCCCTGCCCTGGTGGTGAGGCAGGCAACTGTGCAGTCATGAAAGTACACCTGGGCTCTCTGCTCAACAGCTCCCAGCGTGCTGGGCTGGGAGGCCCTGTCCTTCAAACAGCAAAATGACCGTGGACAAGAGGCTGGCCTTTTCCTAACTCTGCATCAGGCCTGGGACACTTTCCCAAGCTGCTGTTAAAATGCCACCTCTGCCAGCCAGAGTCATGTCCTCTCTCTGCTGCTCAGCATCTGTGGTTTTAGGACAACAGCAGCCCTTTGTTATCCTTTCGCTCTCTGGGTTTTCCTCAATTCGGTCTCACTGGCTTGGTGACGATAACGTCAAAGCAGGCGGACAAGCCCCTTCTTTCTTCCTAGAACAGTACACAACAATTTGCTCCCTTTGGGGCCCAGAGAAGTGGGCTCCGAGGACAGGAGGCTGGGGCCGGGGCATGGAGAAAGTCTGTCACTGAGCCCTTCCACCCTGAATGCCTTTTCTCGCATGTGCATACATTCCCTTCCCAATAAACATGTTGGTTATTCAAAGATAGAGGACCAGGAAGCACACAGTGCTGGGCACCTCCACACGACCGTCCGTGAACAGGGAAGCTGACCCATGAGCGAGCTGCGCATCCACACTGGCTATTTTCAGTTGGATCAAGTTTCAAAACCTAGAACAGGGCCATCATGAGGAAAAGCAGGTGGGTTTCAGCCCACTGAGCAGCAGCCTGAAAATAGCCCTGCCTGGCCAGGCAAGGACAAGCTCCTGTCTGGGCCCTGTTCTGGCCTCCGGCTACCCCCCAGGGTGCAGAGGTGAACACATCTCTTGATAGCTTCTGTCTGCTGTGTAGATACAGATTTTGCACTCTGAGAAGCAGTCGGCTCTGCCCGAGTAGACACATTTGATGGGGTGGGGAGGGGGCTCAGGATCAAGAACTGTGGTGACTCCAGATTTGGAGGCTGTCTGAGAGAAACCAGAAGCACATGAGGTCTCCAGTTTGGACAGACCAGGTGTGGATGGCTCTGAGGACGCTAGCCAGCTGCGGGCAAGCAGCTGGAGGACAGACATCTGGATTCAGAGCAAAGCACGGGGGGAGGGGCTCACCAGTTACCCAGCCGGGCCCTGCTCCCAGCAGCTGGGGCAGAGAGTGGCTGTGTAGCCAGCCCCCCCTCAAACAGAGCCCACGCACAGGACGTTACAGTGAGGAGAGGCTCGGGGCACAGGCTCTGCTGGCAGGGAAGCCGTATTCTCAGGGACCTCAGCACATTGCACCAGGCCTTCCAAAAGGAAGTGCGCCAGAGGCAGGACACTGTCCCCACCCTGCTTAATCAGCACTGGTCACTGCTGTGTGTCCCCATGGGGACACAGCTGGTCCCAGTCATCCCTTGTCCCCATTTTACAGGTAAGGGGACTGAGCCTCGCAGGGGATATAGGAAATGGCAGGGCACAGCAGCACTCCAGGATTCTGCTCTCCATACAGTGTCTTGCCCCACAACACCTGGGAACCCTGCAAAGGGTAACTGGGGGGTGACCATGTGGGACGCATCCAACCTTGTGTCTGCATCTGCTCTTGTGCCATCAATTAGTACTGGGTCTGGCCGCCTTCATGTAATCAGAAACTCACAGAACAGTGGCTGAAACAAACTGAACTTTTTTTTTTAATGTAAAAGCCCATAGTTGAGCAGAGGAGGAACTTGTATGGTGGCTCTGGGACACCACCCGTGTCCCACAGCTGCACTTATCTACCCCACTATCTTTATCAATGTGGCTTCCATTCTTGAAGTTGATTCATGTTCCCAAATAGCTCCTAAAGTTCCAGCCATCGAGTATGTGTCCCAAGCACGAAGAGGAAGGACTACATTTCCACCTAATGGTATTGACTTCTACCTTATTTGCCATTTCTTTAAACAAAAGAGCCTGAAAAAGTTTTATCAACATGTGTCTTAAACTTGGGCCTGGTTCATAAGAAGAAGGGGTAAGTGGCCAAGTGTTTGCCTACTCGTCACAGAGCTTTCCTTGGTTAGTGAGATGACGTGTGCTAAGGTCAGAGAAGCCACTTCCTGGGTCTGAGCGGGGAAAATGGTTTGCTCACAGGGAGCATCAGAGCTCTGCACTGAAGTCACATTGCAGGGCTGCTAACAGGCTTTGTGAGCTTTCAGCAACATCTTAGAAATGAGCCAGACTAACGATCTGAAGTGAGAAAACAGTATGGGCAGGTGGTAACCTCTAGGCACACCCCCTTCTTCAGCATCCGAGCTAACCCTTCTACTCCTACATTTCCGCAGTCCTCACCACTCAGACGGTGGCCCCCAAGGACCAGCAGCCAGTGACATCAGGAAGCGTGAAGTGCAGAACTGGCAACGGCAGCCCCGACGAAGTGTCTCAGAATCTTTGGGTCCCCAGGAGCCCTGCTGTGCATTAAAGCCCAAGATACCTGTTCCACAGCTGTCTTTGAGGCCTGCAGGGATCCCTGCACCCCTGGTCACCTGTCTCAGCGTGATCTGTTCTAGATTTTTATTTTTCCATGTGACTGAGTCACAAGGTCATTCCTACAAGAGCACTCACGAGCATCCTTATAAAACAAGAACATGTCTGTGCACGCCAGGCATCCACCTCAGGACTTCCTGTGCCTCTCTGCATCTAGGGGAATGGATGCTACTATTGTCATCCCCTCTGCTGGTTACAGATAGTGACACTGTGCCCATTTATCCACCAGAGGCCGAGGCTGCAGGAAGGAGCCTTAAAGCAGCTTGAAGCACTCTCTGAGGCTTTCACCCTCTGTAGGGATTTGAAAGGCTGGGGGAAGAGAGGCTGGGTTTCAGGAGTAGGAGGGAAGGATGCTGAATTCAACAGCCTGCACAACTGAGCAGCCTGACCTCATCTAACCCTCTTGCCCCCAGAACTGCATTCTCTTATCTCTTGTCCTTGATCTCCACACCCCAGCTCTGACATTCCTCAGGGCGAGGCGTGCCGCCCAAGTGATCTTGAGATCAGTCGTCCCTAGCGGCCAGCCACCTTGATTGGCTTTATTCAGGGTCACCCACCGCCAGCTGCTCTGGCCAGACCCAGCTCTGTGTAGGACCAGATGTCAGATGCCCCGCTGACAACCACTCTTGCCCCGAGGTCTCCCTAGCCCAGGAGGAAGGAGCCAAGCAAAGCCAACTTCCTGTGGACTTCTGGAATGAACTAGATAGTGCTATGCTCACAAAAGGATTTCCCCTCAGCCTACTCCCAAGTAAAAGCGTTGGCCCTGGCCAGCCGCCCACAGAACAGCTGGCAGAAATCAGGAGGAAACAGTATGGAAACAGCCACTCAGACTTAGCCAAGGAGGCTCTCTGGCCCCTGCTCTCTGCAGAGCACATATCTTGCTAAATGGAACTGAAAGCTTTTGGAGGTGTCTCCCATACACAGGGGATCCGCCTACAATGCCACTCCCTTACAACCCCACACTGCCATAGACACAGGGTCTTCCAGTAGCCATATGTCACATTTTGGCTGCAGACTGGTTGGTGGCTACACCAGACCCAAGCTGGACCCCACCCCAATCCCACCTACTCCTGTAGATTTAGGAATTGGGACCAGAAGTTGTATATGAAGGCATCCTTAAAGCAATCCAGGCTGCACAGGGCAAAGAAAGCTGACACACTAAACAAACCAAAAATAAAGAGACTGAGAGGCTGCAGGGCCCCTGGAGTCCTAGCCAGCTTCCAAACCTATGCTGCTCGTGCTCAAGCCCTGCCTCTGTTCTGTGCCAATATCTCCTTAAGCAAGCATGGGACAAGTCGATGACTTGTCACTGACCAAAGCTGAACGCTGAGTCAGGCATTTGGATACTCAGCAAATATTCATGGAGAACCCAAGTAGGCTAGATATGCCTAGCTCAGGAACAAAAGAAGAATCCAGCGCAATCCCCATCCACCCTCAAGGAGCTCGTGGGCCACGGTGAGCCATAAATACATCTGTCTCAGCCAATGTATTCAGTGTGATGAAAAGGACACCAACCTCAGTCACTGGAGGAAAAAAGCCTGAGGCAGAGAACAGGAAGCTGCACGTGGAGGATGGGTGGGACACTTGACTAAATCCTCACGAAGAGAGGAGGCCGCTGCTCCTGATGAGGAGGACAGTATGTCCCAGGTGGTGCAGGATAGCAGGGTCAGGGAGGCGCACACTAGGAACCATACAAGGGGAAGCAAGGCACGTGGAAGGGGGCCAGATGCAGCCTCTCTTCACCATGCTTGTGTCTTGGGGGCCACCATGTGCAAAGAGTCTTGTCATGGAAAGTTCAAGACAGAGGGAGCAAAGGAGCACAGAGGGAGGCTGGTCATGAGTACCCTGCTACAGTCGGGTAGAGGGTTCGTCTCAAGTTCAGTAGGACTGAGGGTGGCTGCGGCTGACAATGTGAACTGTTTCAAGACAGTTAACAGAGCTTATAAGTAATCCCAACACCCAGAAGAGGGAAAGACTTGCACTGATGGGCAGGTCAATTACAATAACCTAGTTAATACGCATCATAGAGATGTATGAAACACTGCCTGTACCCCATCAGTAGGCACATGCACTATGTCAATTTTAAAAATATATTTTTAAAAAATTCAGTCTGGGGATGCAGCATGCACAAGGCCCTGGCCTTAGCCCCACCACCACCACCCCACCGGCATACACGTGACAATCAAAATAATACATTTGCAATTATTAAGTGAGCGGCGTTTGAAGCATTACAGAAGGTCAAAGGAAGAAAAACATGCTTTCAGCTCCAAAGTTTAGGAGGGACTTTCCAAGCGGATGGGGCCTCAGCAGACTGCAGGAGGTGGTGTGTAGCTGTGTACGTGCCAGCAATGCCGGTACAAACATCCCACAGGAACCCAAGTGACGCAGGGATAGGAGCTAACAGAGGTGATTAAGGCTGAGAAAACTGAGTGAGTCATGGGCTTTGCTAACAGAGCCACAGAGGTGGGCAGCGGCTCAGGGCTGTCCCCAGTCAAGTCGCTTTATGTTGCCTCTTCTGTTGAAAAGGGGAAAGGACAGACAGCCACACATCCCAGTCACCTCCTCCTGGTGCCCCCAGACCTGCTCAGTTTGACTTCTGTGCAGAAGCTCAGGGCTGAGGGATGCTCCCAAAGTACGCGAAAAGGAACCCAGCTGCAGTTACTACATTTTCCCTGCATGAGTGTAAGCACCCAGAGGACAGGTACGATGCCTAGTTCAGCAATTAAACGTGCAGGCCCTGGCTCATTACTAGGAGCACAGTCACATTTATTCCATCACTGTGTGAAACCCAAGGGAGGCGACGAACCAACCTGCTGGGAAGGGGAAGAGGAGGCGGGCACCTCATGGCACCAAGAAGTGACTCCTCCACAGCCCCTCTTCCTTCTGGCTGCCTCTGTCTTGGGGACCCAGCCTGGCATCCCAGAGGCAGGCAGGGGAGGTGAGAGATAAAAGAGAAGGGAAAGGGACAAGGAGTGAGGAAAGCAGGCCAGGCCACACTGCTCCTCTCTGTGGCCCTCCAGCATACCACTTCTAGTCCCCATGCCTCTGGCCTGTCCCTCCCTCCTGCTCAGCAAGGGCCCAGACAGGGAGGCAGGGCTCATGCCAAAAGCTGCAGGGAGTTTCACTTGGCAGAGTCCCAAGGAGAAATGGCTCCCCACTCAGCCAGAGGGAATGCACCAAGTTCTGCCCACAGCTGCCATGCTCCCACCTGCGTACCGGCCTCTCCAAAGCTAGCATGGAGAACACCCAGCCAAGGTGAACACTGTCCCTGCGCTGTGACCACAGAGGGCCAACTGCAGAGCCTGACTCCCCTCTGTCCATACCCTCGCCGTCCGGTAGCCAGGGTGTCCTGGGCTGGCATCTCTGGCACTGTCCCTTGGGCACTAGAGTAAGAGACGAGTCTGGGTGTGGCTGGGCAGAGGCTGCTTTCTTGCTCCACATTCTTGTAGCCTTCTCTTCTCATTCCGCTCCCTCACAGAGAGACCCAGGGCCTCCAGTCATAGTGGGAGCCAAGGACCACATGACAAGGGACGTGACCACATGACTCAAGGTGCAGCAAGGGGTCTCCTACAGAGCAGGGAGGAGCTGTGGAGTTGCTCAGCACACATGACTCACAGACAAGGGTACTGAACCTGCACATGCAAAGCCCTTCATTTGCAGCATGCCTGTGTCCCACAGTAGCCACCACACCAGCCGTGTGGTTCCTGTGTGTCTGTGCCAGGGCTCCAGGCCCCTGGTCACATGCTCACCTGCACATACACGCACACACACACACACAATCAGCACACTGCACACACACGTGCCGAATGTGTGCCTTCCACACACCATGCAGCCCACCCCAATACACACCCCACATGTACATGCCACATCTCACACACACGTGTATGTGGATACTCCGTAACAGTCCACACATTCCGCATATACATGCGCCCGACAACACTCCACACGCACACACCATATACATCATACACATACACAGCCATCTCCCACTCCACACTCCACTCGTGTACGTGCCCCATAGGTATGTACCTACACACCACACGTATTCCCCCTATACCACACACATTACACAGTTCATACAAAAACCACGTCCCACATACACAGCACACACATACACATCCCATCCCACATATGCATATACCGAATACAGTTCACATATACCAGAGCCCACCCCCATACACATCCACACATTACCACATATTTTCTATACATATATATCTCACAGTCCACACACATCACCTATACACACCACACACAAACACACACACACACTCCACCCACACAGACTCAATGATCTTGATGCTCTCTTTATCTCCTAGCCAAGTACCCTGGAAGTCTCTGGGCCATGTGAAATCTCTAGAAGGAAAAGACCAGAAACTGAAATTCTCATGTTAAGTTCCCATTTCCCAATGGAGAATCCACATTCCACCCACAATACAGCAGCTGTGGCTGTGACCAACAGTCTGGGTTTTCACTCAGGAAACATCTCACAGCTTCCTGACCAAGTGTTGTCAAGAAAGGCAACGTGGGCACCATTATTCAGAACTGTGCTCTTCATGGAGAGCAGCAGGCAGAAATCAAGCCCTGAGCTCTGCAAGCCAAATCCTGTCATGTGATAAAACTGGGTCCTCCTGGACTCACTCGCTGTCCTCACAGGCAGCCTTCAAAATCCTCTGCTGTTTTTAGTTTTCAAATAAACTTGTTTTTCTTAACTATGGTTCTCTAAGAATTTTGAGTCATCTTCTAGAGATAGGGTCTTGCTAGGGAGATGGCTCAGTGGAATTAAGCGCTTCCCTAGCAAGTGGAAGGGCTTGAGTTCAATCCCTAGTTCTGCCAAAAAAACAAAACAAAAAAACAAAAAGAAAAGCAAACTAGTCCTAGTGAACAGAGCTGCTCCCACTACATATCCTGTACCCCTTTGAATGATAATAGTTCTGGCGCACTGTCAAAATTAGAGATAGGGTCTTGCTCAGTAGCCCAGGCTGGCCTCAAACTCGAGGATGTCTTCTTGCTCAGCCTCCCAAGTGCCGGGACTACAGATGTAGGATAAATTCTTGATGTTATCACATGGACTTATTTAAAATAAAACAAAATCTCCACCCAGGGCCTTTGGCCAGAGCAGTCTTATCTTAGTAAACCGGGAGCAAAGCTCAGGTCTGTTCCCATGCCCACATCCTGCAGCACCCAGGCAGGCAATTCCAAATCACAGGTCCCAATGCCCCTCTTGCAGACAGACATTCCTGCCTTCTCCCGTCTCTGGAGCTAGCAGTGCCAACACCAGCTGGCTACCTGGCATATACCTTACTAAAAGTTTGCAGAAATGACAGGCAGCTCTCCAATGGAAGGAAGCGCCATTACTCCCGCCGATCCTTTCGCTGCAGATTTCACACATCCTCCAGGACCCTGGCCCAGGAGCCCGGGCGGCAGTCACTAGTGTGTGGTTTTCAGGCGGATGGCACAAGCCTATTTTCAAAGTCTTAACTTCAGTAGCAGTTTGACTTTAAACCTTTCTCTTCTGGGTGGATTTTTGGTTTTTTAAAAAATAAATATTCTTGGACCCGCCCCTGGAGAGAAGTAGCAGCTGGCTTCAAGACTCCCATTTTCTCTCAACAGGTGTTTTATACAGGAGGTGGGGCTGGGTTGCCAGAGCTATAACTGTAATTTCACAGCCCCTCCCATTTAGGGGTGGGATGCAGAAGTAAGGGCCCTGCTGAGGCTCCTACAGGTCCTGCAGCTGAGTGAGCTGAAACAAAGGGCCCATTGCACTCACCAGTGGCAAAGCAAGGGGCACACTGGCCCATGAATCTGACCATTGTGCAGCCCTATATGGCCCAAAGGTCGTCAGCTATTAACCTTGACCTGCCAGCAGCTCTCCCGCTCCTTCTGGGTAGCAGAAGGGTCCCCAAAGTCCACTGAAACTCTCAATGACTTACAGGAAAGAGCAGGAGTCCAGCAAAATCCCAAGACAAGTATCTCGCCCTCTAAATTGAGGTGTATTTTGTTCAACAAAGGCTTCACCTCAACTGGCACAAAGAGAAGCAAAAGCAGCTTAAGGACTGTGTGTGGCAAGAAAGAACCTGAAAAGACAGCAAGCTCACACTTACACTGGCTCTGCAGCAACAAAGCCAGTCCAGGGCATCACCAAGAGGAAGTCGTTTTTCATTCCAGAAATAGACCTTAAAGGGAACCGGCATGGTGCTACTTAAAGGGAACGAGGTGCTGTGCTGCGGGTTCAGTGCCCACCGCCAGCTCTGAGGCTCTGCAGCCACAGGCATTTTCTAATAACTCCTACACGTGGCGTTCCCAAGGGAGTTCCGCATTTCTTCTTATAACTGAAAGATGTTCTGCAACACAGCAATTAGGTATTTTAATTAAATTATTTTACTGAAAAGGCATTGCACCAGAGTAAGACCACTGCAATGGTGGAGCAGGGCAGGTGACAAGAATGGGCCTGGCTGAGCCAGTGGGAGGGGTCAGGCCGAGTGCACGGGGGTCCCACAGTGCTTGTGCCATAGGTCAATGGCCTTGCTTACGATGGCATCCGAGCTGTCCCGGGGAATCTGCAAACAGCAAAGCAACCAGGGTAAAATTCTTGGGTTTGTAACTTTAAGATTTTCTCTCATACACTGCAGCATAAAAATTACAGCATTTCACAGGAGTTTTCACCGTTTTTCAGAAAGCAACAACATAAAAGGACTGTTTTACTGCCACCTGAGGATAGGCTAAACAGCTCCTATATCAGACTGTGCTGGTGCAGGTTCAAACCCTGCTCACTGTGAGGCCCTGGAAGGTTCCCAGAGCAGCCAGGAGCCCAGAGCCCCGTCTCCAAAGAGGGGAAAGATACCAACTTCACAAGGCTGATCACAGGATGACAGGAGGTCATCAGGCCCTGCTCTGCTGACCACAGATGGCGACAAGGAGATTTAGCTAAGGAACACAGGGACTTAGCACTGACTTCCTACCAGGCCACTGCCCAGATGTTCAGAGACTCATTAAAAGGGCATGGATTTGGGGTCTCACCCACGGCCCACTCTATCCAGACCTTCACCTATGAGGAATCCAGGCCACAGAGGGAAAGGCTGACTCACTGGGAATCTCTTCCAACATCCACGAAGATACTTAGCACATTAACAAGTGCGACAGGGATCCCACATTAGTGGTAGTAACAGAAATGAAAAGGCTACAAGTTCTCCAAACAGCACAGTGATTCTTCTAGTCAAAAACTGCAGCGAGCCTGCCTCTCCCCGACACAGTGCTGGCTGTCACAGGGGATGAGGCCCTGGGCGTCACCGACAGACTCAGCAGCTCCCAAGGGAAGGCGTGAAGTGCAATCCCTGGGCGAACTTCACGCCACTTCTCATGGAGAAAAGTGCTTTTTATGAAGCACACATACAGTATTATTTCTCTGCCATAATGGAAAGCAGTAGGAAAACCCGGTCTGCTACACTGAGTTTATTTCTAGAGTCAAGATCAAATTAAATAACGCACACTTACATTTGCCAGGAACTTTGTTATCTTTTCCGCGCTGTTCAATGCCATTAATTTTAGTTTAAAGGTTAATAAAATTTCCACAGCTACAAAGACGAGGATCTTACAGGATCCACTTACAACTTTATCCCAAACCCTAAAAAACACAGAAATATAATCAGTTCACATGTATTTGAAAGCTACGTTTACCTATAAACATAAATTATGCTTTCAAATTAGAAAATGAGATCACATTACTCCTATTTTAAAGAAAAGCTTCAGGGAATGACAATGAAATAATTATCAGAAACAAAACAGATGAACATTTGAAATCCACTCCAGACACAATCAGCACCAAAGGTGAAAGAAGCTCATGGAAAAAGGCTGCTCACAACCCGCCTAGAGCTTGGTGGTGGCGCGTTTGCCCGGGACATGCAGGACCTGGTGCCATTCCCAAGACTGCACGCACGCACGCAGCTTCTGACCCACCCTGCTCTATTCTATTAATTCCTATGACTTTTCAAGTTGGATGATCATTGATAGCAGTGATGGCAAACCTATGGCATGTTGTTTTGTTTTAAGACAAAAGATATTAATGTATGAGCTTTTTTTTCTAAACTAAAACCTCAGAATTCAGGTTTAATGGCAGTGTTGGCACGCTGCAATATGTATGTGGGCTTCCAGGTGCCGCCCAGGCCCTTGCCCTTAAAGGCGCCCCTGCTGGGCTATGCACCTGGGCCCGGCTGCACTGGCTGCACTCCACTGCTCCCCGCATGCTGTCTTTTTTCCCCACATCACAAAGCTCTGAGGGGGCGGGACCCTGACACACAACCCTAGAGCAGGTGCCTGAAACCGACTCAGAAGAGCAGGCTGCATTTCAGCTCTTTGAGTTATCTTCGGCTCTTTAAAGGGGCCATGAAGGAACAAATGCCACCATTCCAATGCAATCAGGACCTTCCACAATTTTAGAAGAGGACCTCCTTCTTACACAAACGTGTGGACACCATTTCAGATGTGACGTGGTGTAGCACCTAGTATACAGAAGGTGTCCCAACTTTCTAAGTGTATATCCAACAAGCAGAAGCGTGTGCTGTTACAGCAGCCGTGGAGAGCTGAGCTTCCATCTGTGCTCACCAAGTTCATATGTTGAGGGACTACCACAAGAAAGGAGGGTGCTTCCTTCACTCCAGGCCCTCATGTGTGTTAGAAAGAAGCACCTGCCTCTGCAAGCTGGACTCTGGCAGGCATCCGGCAAAGCACCTCTTGAACCAAAGATCGTAGGGCAGCTTAGACACTGCAGAACAGGACTTCAGATGATTCAGCAGTCTGCTGTCTTCCAGATTCAAGTACTGTTCCAGTGCTTTGGGCTGGAGATTAAACAGCAGGAAAGGTCACTCATTTCCTGTGACATGGTATCACCTGATGCTACAGCCCATGACTAAAAACTCTGCATGCTGAATGTAAGGAAGTCCTAGAAAACAAAATTGCAGACCAGTCCAAGTCACGTGTGACCTAGCAGTTTCCGGATCAGCCCCACCTTCCTGGACTGAGGGGTTTCCCTGGGATGCAACTCTTTTAGTGCACATCCGGGCCAATGCTGGGAATAGAAAACAGTCGGTTACACTGGTGCTTACTGCACTAACCACATTCAGCGGCCTCAGGAAAGTCCAAACCACAATTCAGTCCTTCTGAGGAGCTGAACAGGCCTGTGATGTCCTGGTTAGTCTGGAGTAGTCAGACTGGACTGGACTGGACTAGACTAGACTAAGACCAGAGTAGGACTAGGACTAGACTAGACTAGGCTACAAAGGATGGATAGGACAAGATAGGTGGGATGGATGGAAGGCCAGGGGAAAGAGGACAGGTAAGACCAAAGAAGTAGAGTGGGATTAGGATGGAAAGAAAGAAGAATGGCCTGTGAGACAGCTCAGCAGACTAAGAGCCTGCTTAAGCAAGCGCAGGGACCAGGAATCAAACCCTGGTCCCACATGCCACACTGGCCTGCCCTAGGGGTGAGCTGAGCTGCTCACTGAGTCCTGGCATGGTGGCACCTGACTATAATCCCAGAGCTGGAGAGGCTGAAAACAGGAGGATTACTACAAGTCCAAGCTGTGCAGTAAGACCCTATACCAAATACATAAAATGAAACAAACAAAAAAAAAAAAAAAAAAAAATGGTGATGAAAAGGGGCCAATAAATCACTAAACACACGAACGCATGCACGCACACGCATGCACACAGAGTCAGTTACTGGTAATGAATAGAAAATAGGAAATCTTTTGGGAGAACATACACAGATAGGAACATTACGATATAAACAAATGTTTAAATGTCTCCCTTTCACTCAAACAGTCCCTCTTAGGCAGCTGCCCAGGGGACGTCTGCATACATGGTGACTGTGTCCAAAGGCTGTCAGTGTGTAGCCGTTGACATGGGTAGATTCACGGCAGGAAGCACTATGAGTAAAACAGGAAACAAAGTAGTTCTAAATGAGTGGCTCTTAACCCTAGCCACACTTTAGAGAATTGCCTGGAATCTTTAAAAATTATAGTTCCAGGGCCCCATCAGAGATTCTGATTTAATTGGCCCAGTGGGGGAGGAAAAGCCACAGCATTTTTAAAAGCTCCCAGGTATACTAATGGAGAATCATGACAGAAAAGTAGCGATTTATCTGCACAAATGTGCACACTTCTGCAATTAAAAAACAGAACTATAGGGTATATGTACAGTATGAGGGTACTCATATGTTTTTTTTAAAAAAAATCACTTTAAGTGATCAGTGATGTAGTGTGCTTAAGGAGAGTCACCTGGAGAGAAAACATTCTCTCAGGCTTTCTCAGAAAGCAAAACTGGTCAAGCAATGGCTGTGACTCATTCACATCGCTGACCCTGACAAATGATCTATAAACTGCAGTACAAGGTTTCATGATAAATCCTGAGGGGATTTGACTGACCTTGTCAGATACAACTTACACTTGTTATATAGGTCTCGCTTTATCTTGGTCTTAACTATCCAGCAGAAAAGTATAAAAATGAAGTATAAGGAGTAAAGCCATATTAATATGCTGAGCTATAAAAGGCTCAAGTCAACAACTTCTGACTACTATTATGGACTACTGGACTACATTGGAATATTTTGCTGAATTCATGCACCTACAATATTTAAATGACAATGGAATACCCTTCTCTGAAAAAATTTGACAAAAAAAAAGGGGATACAAATGAAGGACCATTTTGTACCTGTATATTCAAAATAGTTAGGATAGACATACTTTCTCTTAATTCAATGAATAAAATGATTTGTTCTAATAGTGTTTGTGAACTGAATATCATGTCTGCATCTTGTATAATGAATAACCACTAAGAAGACAACAATATGCAATGTATTAGTTATTGAAATTGTCCTGCTAATTGGTTTTGAAACTGTCTTATTACTATTTGTTTCTCAATAAAATTATTTAAAAAATAAAAATAAATGAACCTAGCATGTTTATATCTGGTAGTCTGAGCAACTAATTTGAAGACAGCATTATATAATAGATCAACCACTGTTGATCTATTAATATTGATCACTGTTGAACTCCTATTACTTTGTTTAGTGAAATTTTGTATCATTTCTAATGCTGTTTTTATCTATCACTATTTTGTATTCTTTAAAAAAGTAAAAACTAAAAAAAGTCACTTGTAAGCTGGGTGTAGTGGTGCATGCCTGAAATTCTAGCACTCAGGAGACTGAGGCAGGAGGATCGTTAATAGTTCAAGACCAGCCTGTGCTATAGCCTGAACTGCATACTGAGACCCTGTCTCAAAAAGACAAAAACAAAAAAATCAGTTTACATGTCCACATGCAGGAAAGGCTCTAGAAGAGCACACACCAGCCCATGACTGTATTCACTGCTTAGGAAGGGGCCAGGGGTGCTGGTCCAGATCGTGCCACTTTAATTCCCTTGAGAATGTACTCTTTTATTACTTAGGTTTCCTAAAATGAAGTACTTTGGACAGAGCATAATTTATCAAAATGCTAACTTACTCTAATATTAAGTAAGAAAAGCTAATAAAATCATAGCATGATTAAGACCTCCTGATTTAATTAGACAACCAACATTATAGTTATTCATGCTCCAATTCCATGCTTAAAAGCATTTTTTATCAAAATCAACTAAGTGGAAAATCCTAAAATCCAACTTTATGTAATTAAAATATATAAAAACCGCTCTTGCAAAAACAGAAGTGGGAAGGCCCTGCTTTCAGCCCCTTCAGCAGAGGGGACGCAGGTGGAGCTGGGGTTTTCAAGCCATCTCCCTTCTTCACTGCCCCCACCACCCTGGTACCTTGCGCCAGTTACCACCTTTAGGAGCATTTTCAAATAAAAGCAAACATTTAGGAAACAACGCAAGTTCTTTTTCATAAATGATATAAAAAGTAAAAACTAGAGAGAGAATCATTGCGGAAGATCGGCTCATGCCCTAATCAAAAGCCGCTCGGCACTCAGGACGCCCAAGCCAGGGTTTGGCACCAGGGCTGCTCCCGCCCACTAAAAACTCCAATCACTGCTTTCCTGGGAGATCACCTCACACGGGGTTGTTAAAAAATGTTTCCAGTTTTTAACTGTTTTTATCTGCTGCAGAGCAGGAGTCAAGAGTATAGTCCTAGCCACTAATATGGATGGCTCTGACTTACAACAATTGGACCAGTTTTCAGTGGACTAAGAAGGGCCTGAGTTTCAATCCCTGATTCCAAAAAAAAAAGAAAGTGCAGTGAACTACGTCTTTGCCTCAGGAGTGTTTCTTGGGCCTCAGCTCGTCCTAAGCTGGGCAACATTGCACACCTGCAGAAGGAAAGCCTGCTTGTCACCTCACTGGCCCTTTGTCTCCTTCACATTCAACTGGGCCCTTCTTTCCCTTCCAGCCCAGAACAGGAGTATTGTGGCCCAATAGGAGTGGAAAGACTCTGTGCCATGCTGGAGCAGTGACAGAGTGCAGTCCGTGGTGCTGCAGCACCCTACGGTCTGCGCAGCACACGCTCACTGGACCCTGCTGCAGGGTCTCGACTCACAATTACACAGCACGGGTGATCTAGCTGGTGATCCTTAATGCCACTGCTCACCCCAAAATTAGCCAAAAGCGCCCCTCACCAGCTGCGGCAAAGCTTCCCGGTACTTGTTATTTAACTGGTTCACAAAGCATCGGATGATCCAGTAGCAGTCAACGCTGTCCTTCACCATTTCTTCCATGGCTTTGGCAATGGCAAGAAACACTTCATCTTCTGGCTCCTGAAAGATCCATGAGATGTCTCAGGCAGGAGCAGGAGGAGAGAGGAAGGCACAGTACTTGAAGAAAAGTGAAACCTGACCACCTAGATTTTGAAAAAGCTTCATCTTCTGGCTCCATGAGACTCCTGGCTCTTCCTCAAAATGACCATGAAAGATAAATGCTTCCACAGATTCACAACACCAGAGCAGCCATGACAGCACAACTAAGGACACTCAGGAAGGAGAACTTCCAGGCCTGCCTCAGAAAGTGGCAAGAGGTCCGGCAATGCAGCATAGTGGTCTAAAGGGACTGCTGAGGCAGGCTCAGGAGACTGCAGTTTGATCCACCATACCACATGCCACGCCTGAGGGCAGGCTGAGCTGGCCAAGAAAAAAGAAAGTACAAGAATGATGGGATGGGTGGACATGCAGCAAGGGTATGTGTTCCGCAGGAGCACTAACGGCAACGCGCCCTTCGCTATAATAAATATCTAACCCTAAACATCCACTGCGTTTTTCACCTACCCCAACACAGGTGGCTAGGTGCCTAGCTCAGCAGCAGAACACCTGCCTGGCAGTGTGAGGCCAGGTCAGATCCCAGGGCCATAAAAAAAAGAAAAAAACAAGAACCATACATACCACATGTATGCAGAAGTAGACAGATGTGCGTGAATGTGTGCACACACGTGTTTCCTACCTCTGCCTACTGGGACTGTCTAGAAGCAATGAGAACCTAGAACAGTGGACATACATGGTGCCTTATTTCTGCTTTCTAAAAAGAAATGGCTGACCTGACAGCTGCAGCACAAGCACACAGCAAGCCAGGAGCACCTTACTGTGGTGCAGAGACAGGAAGCGAATCGTTCAGACCCAACCTGGGAGCTCATTAAAAGGCACAGCAGAGGTGCGAGGGGCTCTCCTGGACAGTGCAGGCCAGACTGAGTCCAAAAGTAACAGCAGTCTTGGATCCTAGGCCACTTAGTGAGGTTCATACTGGTATCAGTAAATAAAAGAAGAGAAAGCTCTTCTTTATGGAAGAAAACCAATGCAATATAGAAGGAATGAAAGAGAAAAGCACCACATTTGTCAGCCAGCAGAGTTAAAAACTTGGGGTAAGAATGATCAATAGGTAGATATTTACAAGCCTCAAAGTACCTTGCCTTGAGTTACTCATTAAGTACATAGAAAAGTGGTGACTTTACAGCGGGGAGACCTGGCAATGCCGCTCTCACCAACTGATCAAAGCTGCAGCAGCAGGAACGGGCAGCAGACCTCCATGGTCTCGCTGCCAGTCGTGCGTAACCTGATCCCAATCACAAGGAAACATCAGAGCTGCTCTACTGGCCAGCATTCTTCAAAGCCTCGAGGTCAGGAAAGAGCAAGGAAGGCTGAAAGACAATGCGGGGTTAAGGCAGACTGAGACATGGCCACCAAGGCGAGGTGTAGCCGGGCACTGGGCTCTGAGTTGGAAGAAAGGTGACAGCAGACAATCCGCAAGCCTCAGGTGCTCTCCAGGTTGGCTCTAGTGCTGTGTCAAAGCCCAGTTTCTGGTTTTGATCATTAGGCCCGTGGCCACTGAGGGTGAGAGTAATGCAGTACTACTTTCTGTTTTCAGTGTTTTTCTAGACCCAAAATTACTCAAAGATGAAAAGTTAAAACATAAAATTCAGGGCTAAAGATAGCTCAGTGGACTAAGTGGCTGCTTAGGCAAGTGCAAGGCCTGGGGTTCAATCCCTGGAACCACAGGCTGCACCAGCCCTACCCAAGACATGCTGAGCCAGCCACGCAGACCAAGAACAGACATGGTGGCACACACTTGTAATCTCAGCACTGGGGATGCTGAAAACAGGAGGATCACTACAAGTCCCAGCTTCACAGTGAGATCCTGTACTAAATGCATAACATTAAAAAAAAAAACATAAAATCCTTTAAAACATCATCAGCAGATGTTAAAACTCATGCATAAAAAGAGTAGGGTAACTGCACAGCAGCTTTAAAAGGACATAGTAATTGCAAAGGGAAAAAAGTCTCAGGTGCAAAATCCAGCAGGCACAAGTGAACTTTCCATGGAACCAGTTCCTACCAGGTGCCTCTGGATGTAGCTACCCGTGTGCTGGCCCTGCCAAAAGCAGCTACTCCAGCCACAACCAGGAGAAAGCACCGATCAAGCCCACAGTGCACAGCTGCTGCAAAATAACAAACCAACACCCGTCCAAAATATCCAGGGCAGGAAGAAAGAACAGGGACACTGACCCAAATTAAAGGTGACCAGAGCAATATAACAACTCCACACCATCTACCCCAGAGTGAACCCCAACAAGAACTTGTATTATTTATGCAAAAAGGCATTACAGGGGCAACTCAAATGGGAAGGGCGTCTACAGGTGAGATGTGAATTTGCATCAACTTTGGCTTCTTGGTTTTGATGCTTGTACTACTGAGGATATCATGTTTAGAAGTGAAGGAGTCTGAGGTCTGCATCTTATTTGCAAATGGCTTCGGTGAGGTATGTGTACACATACAGGGAGAAGACAAAGTAGAGTCATTAATGTTAACAGCTGCAGAATCCGGATTAAGGGCTACAGGAATTCTTGGTAGAAATTTCCACTTTTCTGGACTTTTGAAATTATGAACATGTGTTGTCTACAACATTTCAGGGAACAAGGGACCCAAAATCCTGATGATGGTCCTATAATTCCAAAATGCCCAGGGACACTGCAGCTCTCGGTTCAAGTCAGCTGCTCTATAATGTTCACACCACAATGACATTGTCTAATGAAACATTACATTACTCAGAATGTACTCCCGTTGGAAAGCAATACAGTATGACTATAATATTTAGAAACACTGGAGGGCCGGCCAAATAGCTCAGCAGATTAAAGCACCTGCAAGCACGTGCAGCAGCCAGGGGTTCAATCCCTGGGCCTGCCCTGCTGAGATGGCGATTGAGACTAGTGCGTGGTGGCGCACACCTGTAATCCCAGCTCTTGGGAGGCTGTAAACAGGTGGATCACTATGAGTCCAATCTATTAGTGAGACCCTGAACACCTTATAGAGCCTTCCCTAAAATACAAAAAAAAGAAACACTGGGTTGGTGAGATAGCTCAGCAGACTAAGTTCCTACCTTAGGCAAGTGGAGGACCAAGGTCCAATCCCCTGCACCACATGCCACAGCAGCCCCACCCGTGGCGCACTGAGCCAGCCACTGGGACCCGGCATGGTGGCGGTGCACACCTGTAATCCAAGCGCTGGGGAGGCTGGGAATGGGAGGATCACTGCAAGGCCAAGCTCCACAGCATAGTGAGACCCTGTACCAAATACATTTAAATAAATAACAAAATATAATTTTTTTTAAATAAGGTGTATTGGATCGGAACATCCAGGGCCAGGGATCTAGACAAAAGCAGGCTGCTTTCATTTTGCGGACAATGAAAAGTCTTTGAACATTTCAAAGCACAACAGGATGCAATCGAAGGCTGGCAAAGTGGGACGGTTCAGAGTCAACACTCTGGAAGCTGATCATGTTTGAGTCCCGCATGGACACCTCAACAACTCAGGAAGACTTTGTCTCAAAATTTAAAAAGGGCTGGAGATGCAGCTGGAGAACAGCACTGGGTTCCATCCCTGGAAATGAGGGGTGGAAGGCGTAGAGTTGAACTAAGAGTCAAGCAAATTGTTTACTAACCAGTGGAAAGGAAGGACTTCGAGGCAACTTCCCGGACTCCAGCTGATACATGCGAAGAAAGACTTCTACCTGAGGGGTGGCCTCCCCCACGAAGCGAATCACTTTCAGGGCATGAAGGACATCACAGTACTGATCCTTGTGATACATCATCACCTGGGTGTGGGACTCGTGGTGAGGAGGCAGGATCCCTACACAGAGCCAGGACAGAAGGGTGAAATACTGAGACGCCAGCCCAAACCTTCCCTCCATTAAAAAAAACCCTGTGAGCTCCAGCCTCACAATCAGATAGACCTCACGCAAACTAACACATAGATTCTCTTTTAGAAACGCTCACCAGAATACTCTTACATGTTAGATATTATCAATATCAGAATGCTGATAGTTAATTGCTGATATTAAATAGAACTGAAGTGACATCACAAAAGTAAGCTTGTCACATAATTTCAGGATGACAAGCCCAAGGAGGCTGTCAGGCTAGTGCTTCATTGTATTCCTGCTCTCCACTTTTGGCACTTGGCCTCCTACATCTCAGAACCAATAGCTTGTCCAATTCTCCTTTCCCACAGCAGTAAGACTGTTCGCAAAGTGTCCTTTCTCCAGGGCTGCAGAAGTCCCTCAGCTTCATTAATGAGGTCGCCTTACTGCATTTCTGACAGTTTATGCTCCTTACTCCATTTAAACATGGCACCAGCTCATTAGGCTTTGCCGCAGGAGTCACAGCTCTTTGCAAAGTGAGTGACAAGGCGAGCATACAGTGGGAAGACCACTGGAGAGGCCTTCAGTAACGCCAGGTTCTCAGCTCAGCTCTGCTAAGCCCAGGACTCTCACAGACATAACTGTCCCTCCAGGCTCGCTTCCTAATTTAGCACAGGCGGGAGATGGTGCAGGCAAGCATTCCACCCGTGTTCTCTGCAGAGTTCAAGCTCCAAGCATCTTCATAAGAAAAGGAAATATGATCAAATAGATTTGAGAAACGGTGGTAATGAATTTGCAAAGCTCTCAGTTCTGCTATAAATAGTTCCTTATGCAAGCCTCACTCAATGTAACACAGCTGTACAGAAGCACAGGCTCTGGATTCAAATTCCTGGACTCAATTCCTGGCTCTGCGATTAGCTGATTGGGAGCCCTACAGCAATGTCTTCTGTCTCCTTGTGGCTCAACTTCCCCATCTGAAGAACAGCAATAATAATGCCTGCCCTAAGGCAGCTGTTGTGATTAATAAACATCAGTGTACACAAAGCCCACGGAAGGGTACCCGGCCACCCTGAGCCAAGGTCACTGCGAGTGCATACACCTGACAACAACTCATTCTAAGGTGAGACAGCTCAGGGCCAGCATTCTGGGAAGCAAAAGGCAGGTGAGCTCAGAAGTGTCCCCCTGACTTGCCTAAACGTTCTTTTTTAGGGTACCTGACTGACCTTATTTGATACAAGAAAAGTTGCATTTCTTGTTATATAGGCCTTCCTTTATCTCGGTCTTAACCATCCAGCAGAAAAGTATAAAAACGAGGTATATAAAGTAAAGCCATATTAATATGCTGAGCTGTGAATGGCTCAAGTCAACAACTACAGATAACCCACTACTATTGTGGACTGCTGGACCGTGTTGGATTGTTTCGCTGAATTCATGCACCTATCATATTTAGATGCCAAAAGAATACCTATCTCTCTCTGACGGGACTAAACAAAAAAAAGAGGCTACAAAGGAAGGACCATTTTGTATTTGTATTACATAATAGTTAGGATAGATATATAGTACTTTAGCTTAACTCAATGAGAAGATTTGCACTAATAGTGTCTGGACAGGATATACTGTCTGGTTCTTATATTATGGATAACCACTAAGAAGATAACAATGTACAATGTATCAATTAAAGTAAAAAATAAATAAATAAAGGTTCCTTTTTCTGACACAAACCTTTACTCACCGTAGCTACGGGGCTCTGTGCATGGCTTTCAGAGAAGCCAAGTGATTACTAGTGTCCTCCATTCCTCGGCCAATGCCGATTAAACAGCTGCACCTTCTTCACACTACTACAGCAGCTCCCATGTTAAGCCTTAAACTAGTTTGTAAGAGTTGGTCCTAAAAACTCTTTTCTGATATTTATCAAAAATGTTAGGAGACTAGGATTCAAAGACCACTGAGTAGTAAGAAACACATACCTGCACACCCCCACAGAAACCTCTGCTAGGAAGAGCCCTTCACATGGTAAAAGCTCTGAATTTCCAGTGTCTTTACCTCAAAAATCAGCAATCACCTACATGATAATAAAAGTTGTGAGAAACGCAGGTGATAAACAAGTCAGAGGGACCTGGTGCTCAGGAAATGTCACGAATACGCACTTCCCTGGCAAGTGCAAGGGCCTGAGTTCAATCCCTGGTTCTGAAAAAAAAAAAAGACTTAGGGGGCAAATGCTCTAGGGAAAACTAAAATACACTGTTGTCACCTTTTCTATAGCTGCAACTGCAGTGATCTATCAGACAGAAGCACACAAGGCTGCCAAGATGTCCAGCAAAGTCATGCTGCAGGGCTGTCTAGAATGGCTTGTATGTGCCTTGTCTCCACCATATGACCTACCTAGTACATCTGGAAAGGCAGACAGGGTCTATGCTCTATCCTGCTTTCGCGGGAGGTCTACAAACAGCTTTGAATCCCACACTAAGCTCCGCACCCCCCCCCCACTGTCTTACAGTTACAGTAAACGAATTGTTTAAGGTGGTGAGGGTGGTGACCATGGGGACCATATACTTTAGGAGGCCCAGCAAGGATAGGGAAAAAATCTTGGGCCCAAACGCTGCTCTTGGCTCCAGTGGCATCTTTCCCTCCACAAAAACTAAGCATGTCTATTTCCTTCTCATCAACAGAGCTTGTTTCCTACACTTTTAGAAAAGCAAACTATGATTCCTTTTTGAGTCTGAGCACACATGAACACGTGGCACCTCTGCTCTGAGAATCACAAAAATATAACAAACTTAAAGCTAACTAAGTAATTAAGCTCAATATTATCACTGTACAAATGCAAAAGATAAGCCCCAGAGGGTCTTTTTCCAGATTCTTGGCTCATAGAAAAGAGCAGGCCCATTCTCCTGTCTCCCAGCCCACAGTCTTGCCACTTCTCATCCTGGGAATGTACATTACTTCCTCCTCCATCACTAATAAACTGACAGCCCAAGAGTAACAGTTTCGGTATTTCTGAAGTCAGTATCCTGACGCCTTTCACAGTGAGCCTGTAGAGAAGACCTAAGACTTGGGCCTGACCACGCCCGCCTGTCCTGAGATGACAACCAATCCCATTATTCAACACGTTTGAAGATTCCCTGACTTCTGGGTCTCATACCTAGAAGCACTTTCCATACCAATGCACGGTACATGGATGGGAGAGGGAAGCGCTGGCTGAAAGTACAAAGCTTCTCAATATCTAGAGAAAAAAAAAAAAAAAAAAACAATTAGAAGCTTTTTAGGCTAAAGAAAGTATGTACAAGTGCATTTTTTTTTTTTTTTCTAATTTGAAGGAAAGTTGAGACGTTTTTTCAGGGGAAGTCTACCATATGGTTGGCAAATTTAGGAAAGGCAATATTGGTCTAATTTCTAGCCTAGATCTGTATCAACTTAGCTATTTAAAACAATTAACATTTTGTAGAACAAGAGAGGTATTTTGTATATATTACCACCTTCCTTATAACATTAGTAGTAGCTAATAATTAAATAATTCATTTTGTTTTATCCACATTACAAGCCTATTTGGGGAACTGGTGCTCTGAAGACACAGAACAGAAGCTCTGAGCAGCTAGCAAGCCACCACGCTAGCCCAGCTGAAAATGCTAGGTATCATCAGCCCTCAAGTCCCGAGAAATCACACTGAGAAGTCCTGATCTTCTAGTCCTCTGCTTGTCAAAAAAGCATTGTAACGCCAGACACCTGAAACATGCACGCCACAGTGAGACCAAAAATCTGGAGTGAAACGTTTCTGAAATTTAAAATCATTCTATGGAGGGTAAGGTGCACAGCACTTGCCTTGCAAATGTGAGGCCTGGGGTTTGATCCCAGTACAAATAAAACAAAACATAGAAGCAAACAAATAGCATCCTATGCATGTCGAGCATTTTTAACTAGGGTTCAAGTTACTTTACTCTGACAGCTGATTTTATTATCAGTCGCTTAAGATAAAGTAAAACACCAAAAGATGATTCAGTCTTAGTATTCTTTTCACAAAAGAAAATTGTGACTGAAGTCACTGCACGTTTACCTAGAAGCTATAGTGACATATATGCAACTGAAGGAAGTACAAAGGATTAGCAAGGACAAATGTCACTGTTTAAAAGAGCTTGCAAAAACGTGTCAGTGAAACAAAACTTTGAAAATTCTAGAACTTTTCTCAAAACATACCATTCCAATGTCACATCATCCCTAAAGAATATAACAAGTAACAAATACCTGGGATGTCTCTTAAGGTGATATTTATTTTAAAATAGTTGAAATGACTGACAACCAATAAGCTTTTGTGTGCACGTATGTGTAGACTGAAGCCAGGGCCTTCCCACTAAGCTATATCCCAGTTCATTTAC
Organism: Ctenomys sociabilis; assembly: GCA_004027165.1. Taxonomy (NCBI): domain Eukaryota; kingdom Metazoa; phylum Chordata; class Mammalia; order Rodentia; family Ctenomyidae; genus Ctenomys; species Ctenomys sociabilis. The sequence continues at coordinate 23,614 of PVKA01026643.1, forward strand.
GCTTTTATTTTGAAAGGGGGGTCTCACTAAATTGCCATGGCTGGACTCACACTTCTGATCCTCCTGCCTCAGCCTGCCAAGTAGCTGGGATAACAGGTGTGCACCGTCACGCCCAGCTGAATCTGTGAGCTTAATGAAACACATGAAACTCACCCAAAGGATCATCTTTCAGGAGGATTTCAAGTGACTTCTTTTCTTCCACTCCACGAAACCCCATTTTCTCATAATACACTGAACGAAAGTTTCTCTGAGAGTCTTCAGTCATGTTTCATTCTTGGTGGGGGAGGGAGACCTACAGACAAAGAATGAAGAACTGGAAAATCTACCAATGATTTTCTCCACCTTTTCAGCTAGTCAGATAGTCCATGATACACTGCCTGCTCTGGCAAGGGACTTGAGGTTAATCTCACATTTATTCACCTGACACAATCTCACCTATGCACCTTGACCCAAAACTCAAGCCAATACCACTTTGCTAAAACAGACTGCATAAGAGCTCCTAGCACAATGGACATTCTGTAGCCATTAAGAACATGCAGATAAATAAGTTACTGAAAAGGGAAGACAGGCAAAAGTGTGAGGCTGCACAAAGTGGCTACTGTTAAGTAGTAGATACTGTTCAATAAAATATACACTGCAAATTAAGACTATATTCCAGGGGGCCAGGGAGATGGCTCAGAATAAGTGCTTCCCTGGCAAGCACAAGGGCCTGAGTTCAATCCCTGGTTCTGCAAAAAAAAAATAAATAAAAATGCTATATTCCAAAATAGTAACTGTGATATTAATAGGATTCCACACGCTTTTGTCTTTCTTTTGCTTAGCTGTGCTTTTTAAAGTATTTTGTAACATGAAAATTTAAATTACAAAAAAATAACAAGTCACAAGTTCCTCCCTTATTTTGCTTTTAAACACAATACTATCAACTATAATTGTCAAAATTCAAAAGCCACAGTGGATCCACACTATTAAATTGTAACTAGAAGAGGGTAAGGAACAGGCAGTTGACAAGTGACAGCCACAAAACTGGAGATACAAAAGCAAGGCAAAATCTGGTCTGAAGACTTAACAGCTCCATGATCCCCGGCTGTTGTACAAGAATTTTCCAAATGTTGGCCGTCTCGCCTTAAGAAAAACTCGAATTATGTTGGTGTTTCAAGAACAGTGAAGTTGTAATGCCTTTCCAAAAATACTGCACTGCCTCCCTCAATTGCTTCAGGTGCTGGGGCAAGAAGTGCTCAGTTACTTTAAAAATCAGAGACTTCCCCATGACCTGAGTTTCTTCCTTATTGAAAAGATGCCCTCTGAATCTTTCACAGGGAAAATCAGAATTCGTTTAGGAAAAACCGTTCTAAGCGTTCTCAGCTCTCATTTTAAGAAAAAAAATGCAAAACATTAAAATACAGGATGAGCCGGAGATGTATTTTTTAAAAGCACTCAAAGCTTCCTGTGGCCTAGCCACTCATTCATTCGAAGATGGCCCTGTAATGGCAAAGGCGCCCGGCTGGAGAAATGCTGTCAGTGCCACCTGCTGCCCGAGAGCGCGCACCTGCCCGGAAAGGTGAGCACGACCTGGTCCTAGACCCCAGGTCCCACTGTCACTACTTGGCACGCTTCACCTCCAGCAGTGGAAAACACCCGGGTGGGACCACGGTCCACGGGAGTCAGCGGAAACCCGGCAGCGGGCGCTGCTAGACCGCAGCCTCGGGGGCGTGCGCGGGCGGGCGGCGTCCGGACACCCGCGCCCCACCAGGCCACAGTGCCGCGAACCCCGGCCAACGCCGCCACCCCGGCCGCCGGATGTGACGTCAGCCCGGGTGGGCGGGAGCTTGGTGTGCGCGTGCGCAGAGAGCGTGCGCGGGAAGTTCCGCCCCTGCCCCGCTTCGGTGAGCGTGGGGGGACAGGCGAGTCCCTTGGCTCTGATCTCCAGCTCGAGCGGCGACACTGTCCCCTCTCCACTCTCCAGGCGCCACGAGCCTGTGCCCCTCGCCTCAGTAGCCCCAACTCCTTCCTGACCCCGAGTGTAGCGACCAGCTGTCCTCACTGCCCAGCCCCAGGGTCCTGCCTGGAGACCCGAGGCGCAGCCCGAGCATCTTTAGCTCCCGCCCGAGATGCCCGGCGTGCTGAAATAAATGAGGACGAACCGAAGGAGAGGCCGCGGAGCTGTTTGTTCCAAGCTGGCTGCAGCCAGAGTCGGCCGCCTTGAGGCCCCGGCGCTAGCTCCTTGGCGGCAGCAGCTCAGGGCAGGTGGAGGAGGGAAAGTGCGGCGATCGCCGAGAGGTTGGGGTGCGTTTGGCTTTCTGCAGGTAGTCCTGAGTCAGAAGCGGGGACGACAGTTAGGGAAACTGATTTATGAATGCAGTGCTGCCATGGGGGTCACCTGTTACAGAAGCCACTGTTCCAGGGGTTCTGTTTACCTAACCTTAGGGCCAGTCAGGAACTTACCCTACCATGTCTCCTTTGTCTTTGAGAGTGCATTCAAATCGCGTTGAAGGAATTAAACGAGCGCGCGTGTGAAGCAGGTGGCAGGGTGAGTGTGTGATGCGCATCCGCTGCTATTTGCGGTCCTACTTTGACCTGCCCTTCATTATGCTCTTTGATGAACTGATAAACCAGTCTCCTTAAGGCTGTTCTCAACTTTCAGTCAAGGTGAAAGACTTTAAAGAAGTCTGCTCCCTCCGAAATCTCACAATGGTCCCCACATCACTCAGCATAACAGTCTTTACACTGTCTCCCCTACCTGGCCCGTTTACTGCTCGGGACTGCAGCGCTGTGTCCTTCCCTGCTTCTGGAACAGTTTCCATAGGGAACTGCACCACCTGTCTTTCTCAGTTCAAATGTCCGCTACCCAAGGCCTGATCTCACCATTCTACCTACCGTTGCAGTCTCGCCCTGCGTCTCAAGTTCCTGTATCCAGATCTCCTTTTCATTCTTCTCACAGTTCATCACCTTCTGACACTTACTATGACTTATTTATTTATTTGGGCTTCGTCCTCGCAGAATGTCAGTTCCACAGGGCCCAGGATCCCTGCTTAGTTAATGGAAGCACCCTGAGTTCATAGAGCAGGGCCTGGCACCTCGCGCTTATCACAGGCCCAGCGAGTGAAAGGGGGCCCCACATGGGGAGAAAGGGCAGCCATTCTTTCTTAAACTCACATATTTTAACCTTGAGCTGTGGGAGGTCATGGCCTCTTGGACTTCTACACAACACGGAATATCCGTAAGGCACACAGGTAAAGCACTTTGAGGAACATAATTGAAATAAGAATTTCTAGAGGCACAGGTGCATTTTATTTAAATGTGATCTCAGGCTGTTCTTTTGTGACCACATCAAGCCTTGCTGCCTGGATTTCCTACTGCCCTCTGGTGGTCAGTTGTTCTTACTAAAGTAGAGAAGGCATGGTGCTAGTCATAGAATCACACCCTACAGGTCAGTAGTCCTATTAACTGTGGTGCACAGAGCTAAACTTTGGAGCATAAGGGGGCAATACATGCAGAACTGGTGCCATATCTTTCAAAGTTTAGATTTACTTTGATATAATACTAGGCGTCAGATACTGCCTACCCTAAACTATTGCCCTTCTTTTAGAGAAAAAAAAGACACCTAATCAGGACATGGTTACTAGGCAACTGTTTTCATGCTGAATAGCAACTAAACTTGCTATAAGATCTCATCACGGTACGACTGGATCTGGAATATGTCCCAAAGGCCTGTGTGTTCAAGGCTTGGTTCTCAGCTTGAGAAGTGGTGGACTGGTTAGGAGGTGGGGCCCTGAGGGAAGATTTAGGATTTTAGGGGATGTCCTCCGCAGCAAGTGTGAGGGGGTAGGGAGATAGTTCAGTGGCATAAATGCCTGCCTGGCAAGCGAAGGTCCTGAGCTTGATCCCTGGTACCACCACCAAGAAAACAATATATGAAGGGATTGTGGGATGCTGGTCCCTCCCTCCCTGCTTCCCAGCCACGTGAGGCACAGAGCTTTGCTGTTTCACATACTCCACCCAAGAGCATGCTGCCTTGCCACAGGCTCAAAGCCATGGGACTGCCTGAATGAGCCTAAATAAACCTTTCCTCTTTGTTTACTGTTGTACTTGAAATTGAATCCAGGAGGCCTGGCCAAATAACGCAGCAGATTAAAGCACCTGCTAGCAGGCCCAGGGGCTGGGGGTTTGATCCCAGTTCTTGGGAGGCTGTAAACAGGTGGATCACTACAAGTCTGATCTAGTAGTGAGACCCTGAACACTCTGTAGACCCTTCCCTAAAATACAAAAATAAATAAAAATAAAAGAGGAAAAAAGAAAAGGAATTGAATCTAGGGTCTCCCACATGCTAGGCAAGTACTCCCCTTTTGAGGGGAGTACACCACTAGCACCTTTTCATATTTTGAGACAGGACCTCACTAAGTTGTCCAGGCTGGCTTCAAACTTGGGAACCTTCTGGCTCACTCCCATGAGTAGCTGAGACTAGCAGTAACACCACCATGCCCAGTTGAGCTTTTCCTCTAAACGTGACTGATGTCATGCATTTGTCACATTAACACAAGTCGTCTCAACACCATGGGGGGGGGTCAAGCCCCATCTCCAAAACATCTGACAAGAGACAGATCTGAGGGAGGCTCATTTCCGTCATTTTGGTGATTTGGCTAAAAAAGATGCTGAACTGGTATAAGTCAATTATTGCCAATAACAAACACGTTTGGATCTTTTCACAACATGGCTGCTTTTTGAATAACAATAAATTGACAAGCTCCATCAGCTTCATCAGCCTTAGCTGACGAAGTTCTAAGGTCCACATGGTAGCCGGTAGCTGGGAAATCACGAGGCCTTTCGTTTCATGCTTAATTACTAATATTTGAACACTAAATTCACATAGGATTTATTGGGACAAAGAAGAAAGGATAAACAGTGGAATTGTAGATCCTGAACTAAAAATCAAGTTAGAGAGTCACCACAGGTGACTAGGTTCTGCCTGTAAATTGTTTTTCTCTAAGAAATCTTATTTTCAACCTGTTTACTTGGCCCTCGTGGTATGTTTTCATAACACCTTTTACGATGCATAGTTGTACACAGAAATGTCCTGCTGGAGGAGAGAGATGTCAGTGCATCAAAACTAGTGGCCTAGGTATTGTGTGGGTTTGATTATAGATGTGCCAAGCTGCAGGAGGGTGGGAGCCTCTGGTGATGGCTGTCGCCCGCCTCGTGTGCAAGGGCCCATTAACACACAAGGCTCCCGCTCACTACTGGTGGTTGCTTGGCCTTCTGCAGTGACCAATGCAGGAAGGCACCACGGAGGACAGCGCGTCACAACTGACCAGGAAATAACTTAAGGCTTGGTGTACCTCATGGGATTAGCATGCGTGAGGTCCTGTCTTCCATCTCCAGTACACACAAAAAAACTTTTCTAGAAAACCAGGATTTTTCTTTTACAAAAATAAGCACTAGTTTGTCATGAGAGATGAGTCTCAATGTACTGTAAAAAAAACAACCTCTAGTATGGTCAACTAACTCCCGAACACAGTATACAGTAGCCGTGCCTCCCCTGGGTTGAGTTCACCAGCCTAGCCGCACGAGTGCAATTCTCGATGGCAGCAGCAGAGGGCAGCAACAGCAAGGGTTGGGATACTACTTCATAGCAGTGAACCGGGTCAGCCACGCTTAGGAGTCCACCGACCAACAGGTGTTTCCAGGTGCTGAGGAAAGAAGACTGGGCTTCGTGTGCCGAGTAGCCTGCAAATCCATCTTCATCTTGCAGATGGAAATGCTGAGCAAGTTAACACAGACCTCTTCACTCTGGGGAGAAAAAGAATGCTAGTCCCGTCCATGTGTTGGGTGCTTGCTCTTCTAAGTGCCATGTGTATGTTGCCATGAATTGTCTTACTCTTAGGGCAGTGCTATCATAATCGCCATGAGTATTTTATAGTACATGAGTTCAAGTGGATACAGCTTACAGATGTCCATAACTGAATCCAGAGTCTCCACACTTCACTGTGATACTGCTTTGGAGTGTGTGAATGTGTGTGTGCTGGTGTGCGCACATTCACGCTAGAATATACCCGTTGGTGTACAGAGTGTTTCAGTTAGTTTATTAAGATGTGAGACAAGAGAATGCATATTTTGAGCTTCCCTTTTAAACCAAACACTGTGAAGCAGGACTGGACCATTAGGTGACTTTGAAGTTGTTAAAGCATCACAAGGCATGCCCGCAACTAAGGCAGTTCAGGTGTCCCTAGCCCATGCGATCTTTGTGCTTGTGGTGCTTCTCACTGACTCAGCACTGTATTTAGTGTTTTGCGGGGGGGAGGGGCACGTGCTGGACACACAGGCTACCACTGAGTCACAGCCTCAGCCGGTGCCATGGTTCAGGCTTGGAAGAGCTGCTCCTCTGAGTGTTCCAGCAGCTCCACTGGCCACGGAGAAAATAGACGGGCAGAGCGAGGTGGTGCACACCTGTCATCCCCGCACCCGGGAGGTGCAGGCAGGAGAATCGCTGCAAGTGCACGGTCAGCCTGGACTACGTGGTAAGTTTGAAGCCAGCCTGAATGAAATAGTGAGATCCTATCTCAAAAATACCCGAAATGAATAAATAAAATACAATAAAGAAGAAAGGAAGATGGAAAAGAGGAAGAAAAGGAAGATGAAGGACTGCCTTGACAACTCTCCACTTCTTAGCTGGGGGCCAGATCCATGAGCTCAGGAAAAGAATAAAAGAAGAAACCTGTAAGATGAGGACTATGTTTTAAGACACAGCACTGGCCTTAGGCATTGCTGGGGCGTCACTAGCATGTGTTACTTGGACATCACCATATCCTGAAGTCCTAAATAAACCAGGCTCTCACATCGCATTGACCAACAAGTGGTCACATATATTGGGGTCTGAGAATTCCCTCAAAGGGGAGGGACCATAGAAAATAAGCAAGGCTTCACTTGCTGATCTGTGTAATCCCATCACCACTGGGAGGATACAGAAGAGAAGGTAACAGAAGATGATTTTGAGGAAAATGCACACACAAAAACAAAATAGAAATTAACTAACTTGGGAAACATTTGATCTATTGACCTTCTGCCTGGAACACTTGACTTGTAGGTTGTGAGTCTGGATTTTAGTGAGTGGGGCAGCTGATGCTGGCTGGGAATTATGAGCTGGTTATCACACGGAGTCTGCAGGGCTGGGCAGCAAAGAGGAGTAAGGAGGGAGGGCGGATGGCTGCATGGAAGCTGAGGTGTGGTCATCTGAGAACTTGGAGGAATCAGGCTGAACATGAAGTCCATCTTCTACTAGGCCCCAGTGGGACAGTTTGGGGCCTGGAATAAAGAATATCAACCATTGCAATGGCTTCTTTTTTTTTTTTTGGTCAGTGATACCTTTATTTTTATGTTATGAAGATTGGCACCATTTATATTTTAGCCTTAACCATAATTGTTTTTTTTGTTTGTTTTTTTTTTTGTTTGTTTGTTTGTTTTTTTTTGTCTTTTTGAGACAGGGTCTCGCTATGCAGTTCAGGCTGGCTTTAAGCTCACTTTGTAGCTCAGGCTGGTCTTGAACTCACAACAATCCTCCTGCCTCAGCCTCCCGAGTGCTGTTGTGATATCTTAATAAAGTACCTTTACACAACTTTCGGTTTTTTTCCGGTGTAGTTTTAGCCTTCCTAAGAGGCATTTTTGTCACTGGGAACTTAACATCCTAACACTGGGAGGTGCTAACACCACAAGGAACTGGCAACATATATCTTTGTTTCTCTGATGAAGGATTGCAGATAAGACACAAGAGGCCATTGGTTAGAGTGTATCCAGAGGGCTTATCACAAAGAGAAAGCACATAGTGTATCTCACGTAGGAAGGTGGGCAGGCACCAAGATGGCAGCTGTGC
>PVKA01026644.1:0-31473 GCA_004027165.1 Ctenomys sociabilis
CATTACTCACAGTGAACTGAATCATCGGCGTGAACTCAACATCTTATTAGGTCTATGTCCAGACATTTCTTTCATCTCTGTTCATTCCCCTGTTTTGGGATTCCAGGGTGAGAAAGGTTCACCATTTCTCCCCTGAACTTCTACTGCTGCTGCCTAGTTGGCCTTCAAAATTTCACTCTACATCACCCTTTTATAACATATTTTCCATTCAGCAGCAAGACTGATCTTCACATGCAAATAGATCATCTTATGTCTTGTGCTAATGTTCTTTCTTTTTTTTTTTTTTTTGCTAGTAGACTTTATTTATTATTTTATTGAAGTACAAATATCAATGAGACAGTTTTAAGACACCTTAACAGGATGGATTCAATAAATTAATACATTGCAAACTGTTTTCATAATGTTTTGGTATTGCACAAGGTGCATACATGATATTATACTTACAGACATTATTATAGCAGATGTCTCATCAGTAAATTAAGAGTGTAGCTGTTTACGTATCTGATTCTTTATACCTGAATTATATCAAAGATTCAATAATTAATACTTTCTACCTTGTTATTTTCCTAGTGGTTGTCCATAGTACTAGAAGCTGACATAATATCCTGTCCACCCACCATTAGTGCAAATCTTGCCTCTCATAGAATTATGTAGAAGCATGGCGTACCTATCCCAACTGTACTGTCCATACACACATAACATGATTCTTCCTTTCTATACCCCTTCCTTTGTCTAGACCTGTCAAAGATGGGCACTCCATTGTCATTCAACCAATTTAGGTGTCTGAACTTGGTGACATGATCCAACACAGTGCAGCATTCCACAATAATAGTGAGTTATCTGAAGAAGTTGTCGACTGTAGCCATTTACAGCTTAGCTTATTATTATGGCCCGCATTGTACACTCTTCTTTTTATCTCCCTCCCTCCCACTCTACCTTCCTACCTCCCTGCCTTTTTCCCTCCTTCCCTTCCTCTCTTTCTACATATATACCTACATACATACACATATACACACATTTAATTCTGTTAACTAGTAGCTACCCTCAGTGCTTAGGCCCTCTATGCAGGGATGAAGGAATGACAAATGGAAACACTGTCAGTGCTTAATGTGTGTCTCCCTGAAACTCAGAATAATCCAGTCACTTGCATCTTCTCACTTCCATTGGTACATTTCTCCATTCTCTGAGGCTAAGCAAGGAAATATGGATGTTACAGCTTATTTTATTTAAACTAAGAATGCAAATCAGGTAGTGGAATTAATAAGAAAAGGAGGAAAATCCAAACAATTAATAGATTTCAGGGCATTAGTTCAGTTCCATATACTGCACTGTGTAATTGCTGTCCACATGGCTTCTCAGCAATTACATCACCATGAACAGTGAAATTTACATTTCAATGATAATTTTAAAACTCCAGTAGTGGCAATCTAATATTAATAAGTCTGAACATGATTAGAGAAAGTTAGTGTCTATGGTTCAGTAATACTACCACTTGTAGTTGGAGTTACATTATCATTTACTGTAGATTTAAAATCCTGCCTCTTTAACCTTCATCAGTGTGCTCCTTGTTCTCCAAAAATTTCATAGACTCATTGAAATAAAGGCAAAAGGCAGTGCCACAGACTCCTGACAAATAGCAGGCAGCTGAACCATTAGAGCAATGGGTATTTAAGAATCCTGTTTTATAGCACTCTAGTGAGTTGACTATAATTATGTGATGTTGAAAGATTTCATAACTTGGTAAGCAGGAAGGAAGAACAGTAATGAACTCTGATATGATAAAAATGAGCTGAGTCTGAACACAAGCAGCGCCCTGGGTTGCTGGCTAGTCTTGCGCTCTGTGCAAAGATGACAGCATGCCATGTCCTCCTTTGAAAGACAGGGAGACAGACCTTCTGTTCATTTCACTTTTCATCATTCTTTCCTGAATTATCAGAAGCTATTTGACAGCCAAAGACTCAAGAGTCTGAACTGGAGGAGTGGCCGAAGTAAGAGCTTCAGGCAAAATTTGCTTCAGGGTTATTGAGCCATGGGAGAGCTCAGTTCAGATTTTTGTGTTTGGTTCAATTTTACCAGAAGGCCACTCTTTGATCACCACTATGGTTAAGACTGTGTAACTCTGAGCCTTTCAAGTGCTGCTTGCAAAATGCCCTAGCTCTGCTAGGAAAATTGGGTCAAGCATAGCTAATACTCTTCATGGAAAGAATGTCATAGAAGTATTTTTTTCCTCTGTCATGACAGTGGAAAGTCAAGGGAAATGCTTGCAGAACTACAACTCCTTGATGGAATTTATGGATAAGAGAAAGTAGACACATTTCATTATTTTCTTTCTCATTGTATTTCACATCTTAGATGTGGCTGCAGAGCAATCAAACCATATTATGTCACCCAGTCTTCCTTACTGCATTTGACTACTCCTACCCACAGCATAGGGACATATCTCCCCTAAGAACTATTTTTGTTTTTACAATTCTTGGTCACTTTTCTCTCTGACCTTGCATTAGGAACATCTTCAAAATTTTAAGAGGGACAGGAAACTGATGCTGTCTACCCTGACTCATTCCCTTCCATTGTTTTCTGAAAAGTGTTTTTGAACTGTTGTGTGACTTCAAATGTGCTTCTCTTGGTGACTTGAAGTTGGGTCGTGGGATATGCCACTCTAGATAAGAGGATGTTGCATTGGCTCCCTGGAGTAAAGAATCAGGGTGATAAATTGGACTATCAACACCTACAGGACTGGGAATTGCTTTCGATCCATCTTATGTAGCTTTGTTTACCTGAGTGTACCTTTTATATCAATGGTACACTTTACAACAGGCATCTACAAGATGTACCTAGTGTTAAAATATAAGGAGAAGAGATCAGAGTGAGCTCAAGTAATCTGAAATAGAGCTAATGGAAATCCCAGAAAGGCCATAGTAATCTAAGCTATAAATTGAGAAAAAAGTCTATGTTATAGATTTAAAAGAATTAATGCTCTAATTTAAGAACCCATGAACTTGGATCTTAGCAATGTTTACAGATTACTGTAAGACCATGTGCAGAAACAATGGCTTAAGTATGAGCCCAGGGAAAACTGAGACAGTTAAAACTTGTAGGAGCTGTGCAGATGAAAAAGTAGAATCAAAAAGAAACAATTCCCAGGAAATTTCATGGGTTGCTTTGGCAGAGGAGTTACTATCTTTGACCTGTTAGAAAGAGTGGTGGCAAATGATGGACATTTTTGGAAATTGCCAATCAATCCTACCTGGATCGATAAGTACAAAGTAGGAAAATATGAAGCCTGAGCAGAAGGGAACAAGCACAGGCAATTTGCCTCATGGACATCAGTGAAAGCCTCCAGAGACTTTGCCATTCACTCATGGTCTTGTTCCATTTTCTACTGCTGTAACTGATAACTGCCATCTAGTTTATTTATAAAGAATAGAGATTTAAAATTTTAGAGGCTGTGTTCCAATATTGTAAGGAGCCATTATCTGATGAGGGTTTTGTTCCCCCTTTAGAAGATGACAGAGGACATGGCATGGCAAGGTAGAATTAATGTGTTAACTAGGGTATCTTCCTCTGACAAAAAGGAGTCCTCCCCTCATGGTCCCATTGAACCTTAATTACCTCTGAAATGTTCCCACCATAAATACCACTGGTCTATGTGGGGATTAAGTTTGCAGTGCATGAATGTTTTGGTGACACACTTATTAAGTACTTACAATAGGCTGGACACTCTCTTAGATACTAAGGATGTATTAATGTAAAATGATTCCTGATAATTTATGTTAAACTAGGGATCATGGACTGTAAACAGAATAAGTTACATGGACAATGCTAAGTAAAATGAAGACATGAAGACAGAATAGGACAATAATTGTAAGTAGAGTATTGATAAGACTTCACCTTAAGAGGAAGAGGCAGTGAGGAGAGTGTGCTAAATTGTATTTATCTTCTTGGCTTTTTGGACTGAAGAGAATGTAAAACATATCCAGCAAGGAGTTATTTACTTTTCAATCTTTCCTGTAGAAAAATGGAATAACTGAGGAAATCATAAAAAAGAAGGGACTGGGCATATGGCTCAGCAGTGCAGTGCCTGCCTGGCAAGTGCAAGGTCCTGAGTTTGATTCCTGGTATAAAAAAAGAAAGGAAGCAGAAATAGAAAGCTCTGAGAGTCAGATCCAAGCATGAGGGAAAATAAGGGGAAGGGAAGGAGCCCAGGGAAAAACTGATCACAGCCCAATGTGATGTGATATTTTTCAACAGAAGCTAAATCAGAATCTTCTGGAAAGGAAGCAAATCAAGAACGTTGGACTCAACATGTGAAGGCAAGAACACCTTGCCTTTTGTCCCATGTGCGTCCCAAAAGTACCTCCAACTCAGTCTCAGATGCATTGCAGTCATGTATTGATCACAGCGTGAATGTGCTTTTTGGTCATATTGGCTTCTCTACCTCTGCAATGTTTTACCAAGTTCTGGCTGTCAGTTTTCAAGAAGGACAATGAAAAAAATCAGTGAGTATTCATAAAAGCATGACCAGTATGATGAAAACACTTGAAATTAGTTCATAGAGGAAAAATGAAAAGAATTGGAGATGTGATAATCTATTGAGTTAAGAAGGCTGATCTGTTGGCTGTTTGGGGGTATTTCAAAGTTTTCATGTGGAAGATGGTTATAGTTTGCTTTGTATGGCCTCAGAAGAGAAATATGGGATCAGACAGCAGAGGTTTCTTGCATTAATGTTGACCTGTGTACCTGGACAATCTCTAACAGGTACAGATCTCAAAACGGGGATGCAGTGTCTTAGGATACTGAGGGCTTTGCTAGCAGAGGTGGCATCTGGTCAGACTTGGAGTGTCCACTAGAATGGCTTTCTACAAGGATGGCGGCTCTCCTCGAGGAAGGTGAGCTTGAATCCTGCAGTTGAGAGATGGGCAGGTGGTGTGGATTAGGGGATGATTCTGGAATGAGACCAGGGAAATAGTTGGGCTGCTGGTATCAGAGCTAGATTTAATGTTTGGGCTTCCCTTAGCCACCATCTAGGAGAGGTCTTTTCATTTCAGCTGAAAAGAATTATCTGGTCTTGCCTTTGGGTCCCTGGGATTCTGATATCCTAACTAGGGCAGAAGCATCCTATAAGCCCTCAGGTGATTGTAATGGAAGACATAATTAGGAACCACTGATTAGATAAAAAGAGCCCATCTTAGGTGTATAAAGCTTTCATCCATTAAGTCTCATCCTATTCTCAGATTATTCCCTGCTAGTTCATGAGAAAAATCTTAGCTTCAATTAATTCCACCTATTTGCTATTTCCCAAATTTCTTTTGAGATTTTTCTATGTCTGTGTATATGATTATGACCTTAATTTGCCAGGAAAATGTCTCCCCTTCCCCAATAAACCCTGCATTTTATTCTTTGTGCCCCATCTCAAAGTAGTGATGAATTCTCCCAGTCTTTCAAGAACCATCTCCTGAAGTTCAGCAATGAGGTAGTGGTCAAGGCTGCTTAATGTTACCCTGGCTTGAGCCGATTCTTTCCTCCTTTCCATGGCTGTAGACTCGTTATGTGCCAACTGTCTTTATAAATATTATTACTACTTGCTAATATTTATGCTCATGTTAGCTCTGGTAATTTCTAATTCTCAGTGCACGCTTCCTCAGGATTGGGATCATTTAAAAATTTCTAAGGTAGTACATGGTTAATATTTTCTGTAAACATTTATAGCAGTGATTCTTAACCAGAAGTTAAGTGGTTCTGTTCTCTAGAAGTCATGTGGCAATGACTGGAGATGTGTGTGTGTGTGTGTGTGTGTGTGTGTGTGTGTTGCTGGTGTCTCATGGCTGGAAACCAAGGATGCTGCTGAACATTCCACAAAGCATGAGGCAGGCGCTCAGCTCCAACTGTCATCCCACCTACTTACTGTCAAGGCATCTGAGCTGGAATAACAAAAGGTCAATTTGGCCCAAACTAAAAATTCTAGCCATAGATTTAAAGGCAAAAGTCAGGAATTACTGTTAAAAGTTTAGATTTCAATTCTTATATTACCAGAAAAATTAATGCAAAAAGGTACAAAATAACAAAAAACAAAATCCCAAACTCAAATTTGTAATTTCTCCCTCTCAACATAGTTTGTTATTATTATTACTTTTTTTTGGGACAAGGTATGATCAAAACACCTGAGGAATATTTAAATTAAAAATATATCACAGTAAAAGACACATTGCTGTTAACTCCTTTCAGAACATTCCCACTCACTTCGAACATGCTTAGCCCATCAGTCTGGCCACTTTCTGAAGCAATCTGGAAGTCCTTTTTCATGTCTTTATGAGATGTGATAAGAAATAAGGTGAATGCTGTTGCACAGTGCCAGCTAAGGGAAGCCAGACTGATAAAGATATCACAGTGCATCCACACCCACCTTATTCACTGGATCTGGCAGTATGGAACTTGTGGTTTTTTCCTTAATGTCAAAGTGACTTTGAAGTGTTTTGAATCAATTCAGCACATTGATGCAACAATAACAATAGAATTAAAGACATCATCATACCCATACTTTAAATCCTACCATGAACTATATGCCTAGATGTTTTTCACTTAAAATTAAAACCACCATGTAGTAATATATATGTCTAAACACTCTTTTAATGGTGCACTTCTGTTTTCACTATTATATATTAAACATCAATGATAGATTTCTAGTAATCACCCAACTTTAGTGCCATAGAAATCTATTATTGTTCCTTCTCTGTGTTGACTTAATTGGGCTAAGGGATGCCCAGACAGCTGGTAAAATCCTCCCGGGCATGTCTGTGTGGGAGCTGCAGAGGAGCTCAGTGTTTGAATGAGTAGGCTGAGTAAAGAAGATCTATCATCAGGAAGGTGGGTAAGCACCATCGCATCCATCCAGGGGATGAATAGAACAGAAATGTGGAGAAAGAGCTAGTTTGCTATCTTTTTTTTTTTTTTTTTTTTTACAAGCACACATTTTTACAGAAATTTAGAAATCAAACCATATGCAACATTGTAGAACAATCATGACACTTTGTGACATGCTTATATTTTTGTTTTGGCATCACATAATCCTTTTAACCTATCTTCTTTATTTAATACATAAAATTTTTTCATATAATTATACTTAAATGCAATATACATCACAAGTCTTTTTCTTCCCCCCCTTTGTGTGTGTGTGTGTGTGTGTGTGTGTGTTTAAGAAAGTCTTATCACAATAAGCAATCTTTAACATTTTAGAAGACTTGTACACTTGGAATTCATTGATTTAAAGATAAGTCTTTCAGAAAAATAGTAATTGGGTTTTCTCCTAAAAATGGTTTTGTTATTCAACTAAATTAAGAAGCAAAGGTTTATACATGTGTATCGTAACATTGTTAATCTCATGGTCTCTTAATTGCTCTCTTGTCTTCAGTTGGCATGCCATCTTGTTCCCTGAAATATTAGTCTTTTATTCTTGGGCTTTCAAATTATGGATTAATAAAAAATGCCTCCTTTCCAATGTTCTAGGCTCCTGGACCTAGAATGATTGTCACATTATTTCCCCAGTTCTTGTTCCTTTGGGCTTGTACTCAATTATATCACTAGCTTTTGCAGGTCTTCAGCACATAGGAAATGGTATAGGTTCTTGGTCTTCTTATTATGTGATCCACTTTTCACAATAAATCTACTGCTTCTCTGGAGGACCCTAAAGTAAAACCTTAGCAGTATTAGCTCTTTTGCACTTTCATGTAAATTTTAGAGTCACCTTATCTCTTTCCCAAAAGCAATCCATATTTTATTTATAGATATTTTGAGGTTCTAACAATAAGATTTCCATTTCATGACATGGCTTAAGCACCCATTTATTGAAATCCCATTTTTTTCTTAGCTTCCATATTATTTGGTGTGCACTGTTTGTCCAATTACTTCTGTCCCACAATCCTAGCACTAGGCAAAGGGAGAATATTCTCTAGTCCAGAAACTTTTCTCCCTGAATGGTCTAAGGAGTTCTGAAGTCACTGCTAAATTAGTTGATGAATTTTGAAGATCCAACGTTACCAACCTTTTATCCTTTCATGGGGAGGGTTCCCATTAGCAGGCTTTTGGAAACAGAAATAGCGTATTCTAAAGCATCACTGTAGGTAAGAGAAAAAAACCATAGAAGCAATGGAAACTCATTATGCAATATATGGACATTTAGAGCTGTCTTGTCTTGAGAACATGCTGTAAAATACATAGTGAATGATCTGAGCGAATGATTTTGCTACTTCTTGTATATTCAACTTTTTGTCTAAAGGCTGAGTTTCAGTATGATTATTTATTTATGTATTTGGTACAGGATAACATTATATAACTCAGATATCATTTTCACCTTTCCCAGTGCTGGGATTACAGGTGTGGCTGGGTTTTGGTGGCTGGCTCAGTGTGTCCAGGGGCAGTGCTGGGACAGCATGTGGTACTGGAGATTGAACCCCTGTCCCTATGCTTGTCTTAGCAGGTTCTTAGTCTGCTAAACTATCTTGCCAGCCCTTGCAATATGGTTTTAAAGGCCCTTTAACATCAATGCTTTTTAATAATAGCTCCTTAATAAACTATGGTATTCCCATTCCAATCAAGCAGTTTTCAGTAACCATCACCTTTCTCAGGTTGCTAAGATCCAAAGTTGCTTCTCTAGCTACATTTAAAGAATTTTGGGATGTTTCTGTATGTGTCAGCTTTTCTGTTTTTATTCAGGGAAAGTCCTGCTTCAAATGATTGTAGGCAAATTAGCTGACGGGGCTCTCCAGCTGTGATTTTTTAGAAATTGCTTCATAGAAAGAGGCAGCTTTTCCAACATTAGGTTTAGTGCTTTTTAAATGTAAGTTTATTGAGTGGTAATGGGTCTATAGATTGGCTTAGTTGCTTGATCCTATTGAGGCCATAAAATAGACTCACAGTTTTCTTAAGCACAAACGTTTGTTGCTTTTTTACATGACTGAATTGGGGCAATTTTTAATGCAGCTTAGAATTTCAAGGCTCATAATAAATAAGCTAATATTTTTATATTTTATTGGAGAACTCACATGAGAAATTTTACTATTTCTGTATTAAGTCCTTTATGTATAATAATTTTTTTAAAAAATGACTCAAATGTACTTTTCCATTTGGGAAGGAATTATGTTTTATATTACTAATGAGAAACAATTGCCTTAAATTTTAGGAAACATTAACTGAAAGTTAATATAATAAGATGATTCTGGGGTGGAAACCCCTTTTGATGAACTGTGTTACTTAGACTACTGTATCAAGTTTTTATTTGGAATTTGCTTGGTCAAATAGGATTTTCTTACGTTGTTCTTATTCTGTCCTGGAGGCCTGTATTAGTGAATATTTCTCTTACTAGAACAAAGTGCCAAATACCTACAATTTAAAGGATGTGAGTTTTATTTAACCCACGGTTTTATGGGATTCAGCCCATGGTTTGCTGGCTCCAAGGCTTGTCCAAAGAAAGTTACTCATCTAAGAGTACTTGGAAACCATAGAAAGCAAGGGCGAGAGGAGTCAGAAAGGGAGATACATCCTTCAAACGCACATCCCCTGTGACATACCTCTTTTTCAGAGGTTTTTTTTGTTGTTGTTTTTGTTTGTTTGTTTCTTTTTGGCGGAACCAGGGATTGAACTCAGGCCCTTGCGCTTACCAGGGAAGCAATTATTCCACTGAGCCATCTCCCTGGCCAACATACCTCTTTTAACAGGGCTCCAAATGTTGTCTCTTAACTGTGCATTTAATTAGGCATTCATTGATGTGTATAGCCCCTCCACAAAGTTGCCTTCCAACTACTCAACCTTGGAACCTGAAACTTTGCCAGGCCCTTCTAGATCTAAACCATAAAAGTACGTCAGGAATTTTTAGAATCTGTGTTAGACAAACTTCTCATGAAGTTTTTTGATTGACCGAAGCAATGGAGGTCAGAAATGGGGGAGATTTAATATAAATGCTAAATGATGTTTGTGTCTTCAAAGCAAGATTTTCAGGAACAAGAGGATCACTTAGGCACTCAGACACATGTAAGTGTGATAATTCATTCTCTTGTTATTTAGGAAGGAAGCCAAACTTGAACATTCCTGATATTAGTTTCTCTGCCTAAATTGACCTATGCCATTGGTACATCAGGAGCTTATTTTTCTCTTTGTTTCCTTATTTCCTCCTTTGAAAATAATAGGATTACATTTCTGACTTAGAACAATGATCTAATTTTGTGTATTACTCTGATTTTTCAATATTTTAGAAAGTTTAATCCTTTTGACATAAGAATAAATCAAAATTGTGTCTCATGAGTTATACAAGGCTTTATGATTGTCCAAATAAGGTAATGTACTTTACAAAAAAGTACAGAGTATAAAGTACTATTGAGTTCATGCTTTTGTTTTTGTTTTATTGTTTTCTTTTTGTAACAGAGATATTAAAAGTGAAAATCTTACATAGGCTAGGTAAGTATTCCGTCACTGACTTACATGCCAGTCCCTTATTTTTTTTTTTTTTAATTGAGACAAGGTCTCAGTAAGCTTCTTAGGCTGTTCTTTATGTTTCCATCATCCTGCACCACCCTCCTGAGTAGCTGGAATCACAGGCATGTGCCAACACACACCACACCAATCTTCTGTCTTTCACGATAGTTGAGGGGGCCAGTGAGACAACTTAGACTAAGCACCTGTTTTGGAAAGTGCAGGGACCAGGATTGATCCCAAGTCCTACATGCCATGCTGGCTCCACCCTAGGAGGCACTGAGCCAGTTCCAGAGTCCAGGAATGGTGGCACATGCCTATAATCCCACTGCTGGTAAGGCTGAAAACAGGAGGATCATCACAAGTCCAAGTTGTGTAGTGAGACCCTGCACCAAATACACAAATGGAAAAGAAAAAAGGTAGTAGAGGGCCATATTTCAAGAGTCCTGGATGAGGGGGAGATGGCTCAGGAGAATAAGCGCTTCCCTGGCAAGTGCAAGGGCCTGAGTTCAATCCCTGATTCTGAAAAAAAAAAAAAAAAAAGAAAAAGAAAAAAGAATCATACTTTCGAGATGAACACACACTTCTCAAAAGATAAAATTAAACAAATGAATAAATGTAGAAAAAATGCCCCACATCACTAGCCATCCATGAAATGCAAAGTAAAACAGCACTGAGATACCATCTCACCCCAGAAAGAATAGCTCTCATAAACAAATCAACCAAAAACATTTTGGAGAGGCTGTGGGAAAAAGGAACCCTTCTCCACTGCTGGTGGGAATGTAGACTGGTACAATCATTATGGAAATCAGTGTGGAGACATCTTAAAAAACTAGGACTGGAAATCCCCAGAAAACCCTACTGGGAATCTTCCCAGAGGAACTGAAAATGTCATATTATAGTGATATATGTGTACCTATACTTGTAGCAGCCCAAATTATGATAGCCAAATATTAGAAATAACCAAGATGCCCGTCATCTGAGGAATACATGAAAAAGATGTGATATTTTTATACAATGGAGTATTACTAGATTATAAAGAATGATAAATGTGAAATCTTTATATTTAAGTGGATGCCACTTGAAGATATACTCGTAAGTGCAATAAACCAGACCCACATGTATAAATATCGTATAGTCTCCTTAGTATAAGAACTGAAAAGTAGAAATAAAAATAGAAAGGTATAACACAATTAAAAGGAAAGTGAGAACTTGAGGAGTAGACAACAAAGAGAGGACAAGGAGAAAAGCTAGGAAACCTTACAGGGGCAAAGCCTTACCTTTATATGCACAGATAGGTAAGACAGTGATCCTGAGAATTTTCAGCAGGTTTTTGAAACTAGCAGTTACTTGGTAGGATTCTCACCCTGACTAACTATATATGCGGATACCTGTGAACTAAGCAACTGCACTGAATATAGCAATGTGTAATAGTAGGGTCGTACCTAGAGTGCCTGCCATTCTGGTCTTTTAAATATGTACTGCTGGGGCCAGGGAGATGCCTCAGAGGAATAAGCACTTCCCTGGCAAGTGCAAGGGCCTGAGTTCAATCCCTGGTTCCACAAAAAAAAAAAAAAAAAAAAAAAAAAAAAAAAAAAAAAAAAAAAAAAAAAAAAAAAAAAAAAAAAACATGTACTGCTTGTCATGACATACCAATTACTGCCATACTGTCTCTAAAGTAAATGTTTGTTTAAAGAAAGGGTAATAAATGAAAACAAATGAGAAGAAAAAAAATGTCACAGGACTGTCCTGCTACAATTCTGTATATGGTTAGATTTTGAAATTTCTGTGTAAAAATATATAATTGTTTATTCCTATTTCTTAAAAATATATTTTATTTTTTTTAACTTTTATTCTTCATATTCTATAGGGACTTAAAGTTTAACATATCAATACTTCATGGAAAATACCTGTTCCATGTTATGCCTAAAATGTTTGATATTCAGACAGATAGTGAGATTAAACTCAACTGCCTATGTTGTAGGGTAATAATAATAAGCTTCTTTTCTGGAGGGTTAACAACCTAAGTTTGCAGACCAAAAATTGGAGAAAAAGGAGGGCTACAAGGGCAACCAACATTTTGACTGTGACCTTTCAAGGTCAGTGAAGACTCAGTACATAGGAGAACCTGTACTGTAACATCATGGAACTTGTTGACTCCAAAATTTTCTGATCAAGGAGATTATAGGGCCACAGAGGAAAGTGACTAATGATGTAGAGTGTGCCTAAGGAGAGTCACCTAGAGAGAAAACATACTCTCAGGCTTTCACAGAGAGCAAATTGGTCAATCAATGGCTTTGAGTCATCCACATGGCTCATCCTGTCAAAGGATCTACAAACTGTGGTATAGGGTTTCAGGATAAATCCTGAGGGGATTTGGCTGACCGTATCAGGTACAAAAGTTCCATTTCTAGTTCTATAGGTCCTGCTTTATGTTGGTCTTAACCATCCAACAGAAAAGTATAAAAACAAATATAAAAAGTAAAGTGATATTAATATTCTGAGCTGTAAAAGGCTTAAATCAAGAACTTCTGACACTGCTAGTATTAAAGAAAACCTAGTACTATTATGGACTCCTGGACTATATTGGAATATTTTGCTGAATTCACACACGTCCAATATTTAAATGACAATGGGATGCCCTTGTCAAAGCAAATAAAAAAAGAGGATACAAATGAAGGATCATTTGGTATCTGTGTATTCAAATAGTTAGGATAAATATATAACTACATCCCCTTATTTCAATGTCCTAATAGTGTTTGTGGACAGGATATCACATCTGTGTCTTGTAGAATGATTAACCACTAAGACAACAATATGCAATGCGTTAATTATTGAAACTGTCCTACAAAAGCTGTTTCGGTTTTGAAACTATCTCATTGCTATTTGTTTCTCAATAAAATTATTATTATTCTTTTTTAAAAAGGAGTCCTGGACATGTTAGTTCTTCAGTTCATTGAGGAATAGGGGAGAACCTATGCTTAAGTATTTTACTGGAGCTAAACTGACATGAGGTGGCTGACACAGCAAGTGGTTCTTTCATTTAATTTCTGACATGGTCATTGTAAAGAGGAAAGTTTTGTGTCCATGTCTCTGGCTTCAAGGGAACAGTTATCAGTAGACCCTTGAGCATTTATATTTCTATTTGGACAGCACAAAATATTTTAGGATAAATGCTCAGGGAAAATTTCCTCCATCTATATCTTTCATCATTTGTATTTTGGGATGTTTTAAGAACAACTTCATGCTTGATAATTCTCTAGGAGGATTGGCAGAACCCAGAAATATTGTCATACTTGTAGATATGATTTATTACAGTGAGGGAGTTGAGGTCAAAACCAACAAATAAAAAGGCAGATGGATAAAGGCCATGAGTAGCCACATGCAAGCTCACAGGCAGTCTCTTCCAGAGAAGTTGCAGAGAAATGTGCTTAACTCTCCTGCCAACAGTGTGACAATGCATTTGAAGTATGACAACCAGCAAAGCTCACTGGACTATTGCCATCCCTGGATTTTCTTGTGTATTTCCAATAATTAAGGAGCACAATGTTACTGGCCTTGGCTACTCAGTGTCTATCCACTCCTCTATCCTCTTTTTCTTGCCTAGAGACTAAACCAACCCATAGGATCAGGAATCTGGTCAAAATGATATGGACTGTTCTAAGGCCTCAGGAATACAAAACATTATTTGAGGAAAGGTATTTCAAGGGATCAGAGTTTTTTATTCTCCATGAACTGGTCAAAGATCAGTCTTCCTTAAGATAGAACTTCCTTTGGGAGGTGCAGGATTTGAGTAACCAAGGCCTGATGGATTCATTAATATTGCATGATCTCCAGTTAAAATTACTGAGAAGCTAATCAAGACTAATCACAAAGCCAAGAACAATGGACCTGAGATTCAACTTGGGGTTAAGGTTAAGATTTGAACTGGTAACTGGCCTTCCCATCTTACAAGCCATGTCCTCTAAATGAAGGTGGCCTTTCTATTTAGTCTCCTCTGTTTCTCAAAATTAATATTTGCTTTATTTTAGTTGTAACTAACCCATAAGATGACATAGGTAATTTTTTATGTATATTTTATGTTATTGGAACTTTGTAAGTATAAGTTAAAGAATACAGGTAGAAACCCTTCATGTCTGCATGGGAAAGGTGCTGGGTAACTATAGATGAACAATGTGATTGCAGGAAATACATTTAGAGAGGCTTCTGGATGTTTAGATGGCTTTTATTTTCTTTTTCTGAGATGGCATTTTTTAGCTGCTCCCAGTGCAGAAATAGATAATGAGAGTTTTCAGTTACTACGCAGGAGGAAAATTGCAACATTGCCAAACTGTTTTCCTAAATGTAGCAACTCAACAAGTTATAATGGAAATGAGTTGGGAGTATAAAGACAGCTTCTAGCCTCAAAGAAGGGGCAGCGTAACTTGGAGTGTGGATGCTGGGTTTGTGTGCCAGACATTGTTGACTGGAATTAGAAGTGCTGCTATTAGCTCACTGGCAAAACATACGCTATACAAGCCAAACACTTTGGTGAGGATTCCAGACATTTTAGCTTGTTAAGAGAAAACAAACACAAACAAAACTAGTTCTAGTAATGTAGTTCAAGGTTTTATGTGTGTATGTGCATGTGTGTATATACACACATATGCAGGTATGATCTACCAGCTAAACAGGATTGTACTCACCTTGATCCTCACTTTTTGCAATCAGCAGGTTACCCTTGTAGAGAAATGGTGGCCTAAGAGATAGGGACAAACTGGCTTTCAATCTAAAGTCCACACCTAATTTCCCAGGAGCAAAGTGCATTTCACTTAACAATTGCCAGATGACTTGAAAAAATGTTGGGCTTGAAAAAAGTTAGATTTTCCCATTTTTTGTAACTTTTATAATCATGACCACTATGTAAACCACACTGTCCTCGAGAACTGTGTTAAATATGAAGAACATGAGCAAAAGTAGCCAGAGGAGGAAGTGGAACTTGAAAGTATAGTGCTATTTTCTGATGCTGAGAGAGTCTCCAGGCAGGGTATCCTAGGGCTGTGATAACAGAACATCATTGTTTTGCTGACAAGACTGCAAAGAGAGCTCCTCCAGAGGTGTGGGAACAGTGTGTGTGTCACAGGGAGTTTGGGTGTGACAGAGGCTGCTGTACAGGGACAGTCCTGGGGATTTGTCCCTCATGGACCCCTCATTACTGCCAGTGAGGTCCATGAACAACAGAGATCTCCCAGGTGAGCACACAGCAGTGGGCCAGGTGATGAAGGCATCACTTTAACCTTGAGGCAATCTGTTCGAGCTGTCTGTCAAATACAGTGGCCAGTGCTGTGTATCTCTATCCCCTGAATTCTGCTTCATTTACTTTTCTTGCTTCACTGGGCATTGTCTATCATTATTTTATTTTCCTTCTTTGTCTTCCAATGGAAGTGCAATTATTCAATTGGCTATGGTTTTCTAGTTTCTGAGCCACTATATCCAAGCATGATGGAAGGAGGTGCATAATATTCAGAAATTTCTGAGTTTATGAGATCTTGGATTGTGTCCCCTAGGCAAAGGATTAAGGTGAAAAAAAAAAAAGGATTAAGGTGATATCAATCAAATGTGAATATTTGCACATTCAAGTGAAATAATTTCCTACTTATGTGTATGAAAAATGATTTCAGTATGCTTGAAGGTTAAAGGAGGGGAATGTCATCTCCAGTACACTTTGCTTAACCAGAATCCATTTCTCTCTCTTATCTGAAGAGATAATGCTTTTATGTGTATGTGGTAGGAAGAGGAGCTCTTTCTATGTGGCAATAGAGAGAGCTCAACTTGTCTTTTCTCCAGAAATGGCACATAATAGGCCTAGGCCTGACCTGTTGTGCTCCTGGCCACAATGTGTAGTTCATGCAAGAAAAAATACACAATTCCAGTCAAAGATTTGTGCCAAAATACTCTATGCTAAACTGCAAGTGTATCAATATTGAGCTGCTAATGGCTGTCAGGTACTTATCATGCACATCTGATTTCTATGACACAAAGAGAAATACAGAGTAGTAAATCTGACTACTTATTTCCAGTCATGTGTCAAGCCAGATGTCTGTGTTAATATTTTGATTGCGGTTTCTGCTTTTTTATATGGTGCTACCTGAGTTCACAAACTTAATTCATTCCATGATTCTGAGGAAAACTGAATTGTTCGCCAACAAAAGTGCTTGTGAACTGAAGCAACAGCGTAACTCAGCTCATGAACACTTCTGTTTTCTAGTAGTCTCAGTTTAAAAAGGCTTGTGAATGGTTCAGTTTGCAAACAGAAATGTCTCAAAAAATTTTGCTTCCCTTCACAAACTGCATAATTTGTAAACACAACTTCAGCCATCTTTTCCAGATTCACGGAAAGAATTAAGTTCCTGAACTGAGGGACCATTGTACTACCACTGTAGCTTGAACTGGGTTTCTAATCTTGAGCCTCTAAAAGAGTCCTGGAAAACACTATATAGGAATGGGTCTTCACTGTTTTCTGTAACAGTTTCCTTCATTAGGTGTGAGGTGAATACACAACATGATTGTCTTGGGAATTAAAACCACAGTGTGCGAGTGGTGAGCTACTTGACCTCAAGTCTTTTGCAAACTGGTATTCTCTCATTAACATTTCTTTTTCATTTTGTTCTGTGATTAAACACAGTGGCAGCTCTCAGCTTGAAAACATCCTTTTGGGGATGAGGGGGAGAAAGCGCAGTAGAATAAGTGCTTGCCTGGCAAGTGTAAGGGCCTTAGTTCAATCCTCAGTTCCACCAAAAAAAAAAAAAAAAAAAAAAAAAAAAAGGAATAATCTGTGAAAACATCCTTTGCTTGTCTGTTTTTCCTTGAGAATAATGGGGCCCTCTTTCATCATGGACTACTCTGCTTTTAGCTTTCATAGTTCATATGTAGGTTGGAGGTAATTCTGCTAGTGTATACATCCAATTTATTGATACAGAGCTTTGGGGAAAAATCTAAAATCCTAAGCACTTATGTATGCTGCCAGTTTCTAAGAATGGATGACAAATGTGCAGTTAAGAATAAAAATCAACACTTCATGGTAAAAGAAGGAAAAGAGATTTTGTCATCTTTCTGTAATTTTATTTTGGGGGAGAAGAGAATATTAGATGCCAGGCAAGAAATAGTCCTATCACATGGTGGAATATTCATGACCTAATGGAATCTCCTCAAATTTCAGGAAATGGATCTTGTTTTCTATTTATTCTTTCTTTCTATTTACTCTTTCTTTCTATTTATTCTTTCTTTCTATTTTTTCTTTCTTTCCTTTCTTTCTTTCTTTCTTTCTTTCTTTCTTTCTTTCTTTCTTTCTTTCTTTCTTTCTTTCTTTCTTTCTTTCTTTCTTTCTTTCTTTCTTTCTTCTTTCTTTCTTTTTCTTTCCTTTTGGCAGAATCGGGGATTGAACTCAGGTCGTTGTGCTTGCCAGGGAAGCACTTATTCTACTGAGTCATTTCCTCGGCCCCATTATTACTGTTTTTTTTAAAGAGGGAACTTGCCTTCTTTCAAGTTACCTTATACCTAGAAAATGGCATTGTGGGATATTGATAACAATAGTGGCCTGGATTTCCTATTTCTCCTTCTGATCTCAAATAAATTTTAGGATTGTTTTCTATAGTTCTGTGAAGTATGCTAATCATGTTTTGATAAGGATTGCATTAAATCTGTATAAAAATTTTGGGAGCATGGCAATTTTCACTATGCTTGTTCTTCCTGTCCATCAGCAATGAGTATCTTTTCACTTTCTGATATCCTCTTTGATCTTTTTTGGAGTGCTGTCATTTTCAGTGTGTAGATCTTTTTGTTTTGTTTGTTAGGTTGATTCCTGAGTATTTAATTTTCTTGAATGTTATTGTAAAGGGTGTGGTTTTCCTAATTCATATCCCTATGAGTTTGTTGCTTGTGTACAAGAATGATACTGAGTTTTCACTGTTGACTTTGTGTCCAGCTACATTGCTGAATTTACTTATTAAATCTGGAAGATTTTTGGTGGAGTTTTTGGGTCTTCTATGTAGAGTATCATGTTATCTGAAAAGAATTATAAGCTAACTTCTTTCTTTCCTATCTTTGTTCCTTCTTTTTATTTCTATTGTGTAATTCCTCTGGCTAATGTTCCCAGAACTTTGTGGTATAGGAGTGATGATAGTGGGCATCTTTGTCTTGTTCCTGATTTTACAGTGAAAGCTTTCAGTTTTTGACCATTTAGTATAATGTTAGTTATTGGTTTGTCATAAATGGCTTCTATCAGATTGAGATAAAGACCATCTATTTCAATTTTACTTAGGGTTTTTATCATGCATGGTTGTTGAACTTTGTCAAATGCTTTTTTATAAAAAGCTGATGAACTGATCACATGCTTTTTGTCTTTGGTTTTGTTAATATGGTGTGTTGCATTTATTGATCTGCATATGGTGAACCATCCCTGTATGTCTGCCATGAACCCCAGTTGGTCATGTGTAATCTTCTTGGTTATTTGTTGCAATCTGTTTGCAAATATTTCATTGAGGATTTCCTAAAATTAAGGAGGGAAGGATATATTTAGCTCAGAACTAGTGGAAGTTTCAGTCCATACTCTGCTGGCTTCAAGGTAGAGTGGCACATAGCAGAGGGCAGTCATTCATGTGGTGGAAAACAGCAAAGAGCAAAGGGAGAAGCAGTAGCTGAGGCAGCTTGCAAGCTCCTCTCCCCTCCTTACATTTGTATGCAGGTTTTCTGCCCCAGTGTGGGTGTAGCATTCACACCCATAATCCCAGCATTGAATCATGAATTAATCACAAACTCTAAGAGCTGCTCCAGTGACTGCATGAGGTTTTGGGGGACAACTAGACACAAACCATCATGCTTTGCAATCAAGGTGATACTTGCTTCCAGGAATGATGTTGGAAGTGTTGCTTTCCTTCCAATTTTCTTAGAGTTTCTGCATTAGTAGCATTCGTTCTCTAATGCAAAGTTCAACAATGAATCCTCTCCTTCATTGGTAAGTTTTTAACTACATTTTCAATTTCATTGGCTGTTATTCAGTTATTTAGCATTTTCATATCTTCTTGATTTAGTTCTGGTAATTCATCTCTGTCTAGAAATTTGTCCATTTCTTCTGTGTTTTTCATCTTGTTAGAGTATAGGTCCTCAAAGTAGGTATTGACGATATGGATTTCTGTAAGATCCATTATGATTTCCTCCTTTTATTTCTAATTGATTGAATTTGTGTTTTAATCCCCTCTTTCAGATGAAGTAGTCTCATTTTAGATATACCAGCTATGACTTCACATTGCATCTCTCCTGATGCCCAGTAGCTTTGTTTTGATGTTTGATTTAGCTCATGGATATCTCTTTTGGTTCAGTGTTTTTCATGTGTTCAGATGACTTCAGCAAAGTTTTCCCATTGCATGTACTGGATTTCCTAGCAGAAAATCTATCTTCTTTGTGTTAAGTCAGGAACCATGTCAAAAGAACTTCAGAATTTTAGCCTGTGGTGTCTAACATAAGATCATGCTGATTGTTCCCTTGTTAACTGGTAAAAAGGGAGAAACTGGAAGCTCATGACTGTAGTTCTCCTTTGGCAGGAAATGTAGGTTACGCATATCTTTTCTGCTCATAACCCTCTGAGGGAATCTGAGTTACATAACCTAGAAAGGTGGCAACATGTACTGCCTGGTTGTATAGGTACTAGTTATACTAGTACCTATAACTATGGGATAAGAGGAGAGGTGGGAGGTTTTCGGAGGCTATCTAGAAGTGTCTACATAGATAAGTTTATATAATTCTTTGAATCTCTTAAAGAATTAGAAACATACAAATACTCCTGATTCTTCTTGACTTTGGAAGAGTTTGAAGCTAAATTTAGTGCCCTCTTTTATTAGCTCATTTTCATAAGTTTATTCACTATTCTGAACTGGCTTTTGATCTCCTTTTTTATTTCTAATGGACATGTCTGTCAAATTTTAATATTTTAAGCCATGCGAAATCCTTTTGGGAAATAGGTGGGATATAAATATTAAATGGAATAACACAATGCAATAAGGTACCTGTTCAGAGGGTGGCTAATGTAAGAAGACTGAAAGTATGAACTGTTTCATAAATTTGAATCGGTGAGCTGCAAGAAGCATGGGTGGTGGAATTCCTTTGGAGGGCATTGCAGCACCTCTTGAGCCATGGGGTGGGCACAACTTAATAGCAAATATTCTTGGAAAAATAGCAATAAGGATTGAGATATAGCATATATCTCAATCCTTATTGCTATATTATATATATATATATATATATATATATATATATCCCATTCACAAAACAGCATTTCTACCCTGTCTCTGAGCAGCAGTGTTATTTATCTATACAGTAGCTAAGACTTGCTTTCTATTTTTGAGCTACTAAATAATGTATTTTAGAGTATAAAAATTGGTTTTCATATGTCAACAAACAATAAGTATTTTAAAAAATGCTTCTGCAAAATGTTGAACTTTTGACATCTAATTTCTTCTTACTACTCTGCTAATCCCCATGGGAAATGTACAGTAGGGCAGTCATCCTTAAAATTCTTGCACCCTTATAATCCCAAGAGCCAAAATATGCTAGATTGCAAAGTCCTTTTCATCGTCCCTTAGAAGTCCGATTCTTATCCTAGTGCTTGGCCCAGAGCAGGCTTTCAAGAACTATTACCGACTGACAGAATAATGAGAATGTCCAGCAATGAACTCAAATTTGAAGTAGGCTTTAGGAGTCTCAGAAATATGCGTATTTTTGCGAATGCTCCAATTGCACTTAAATGCTTTGTTTTTATGCATTAAGAAAAACTGAAATTTGGTCATTTATTTAATAGGAAAATTAATAGTACAATAAAATAATGTTGAAATTTTAGAAAATAATAACTATGTATCTATGGGGTACAGTGTGAGAATTCACAGGTGTCTCAGTTACTCTTCTCTCGTTGCTGGGACAAATGCCCAGCACCCAAAATGAAGGAGGGAAAAGTTTATTTAACTCAGAGTTACTGGAGGTTTCAGTCCATGTTCAGTTGGCTTCAAGGCAGAGTGGCACATGGCAGAGGCCGGTAGTTTATGGCAGAAGAACAGCAACAATGACAACAGAGAGTCTGTCTCTCTGATGTTGCATTCAGACTCTCTGTGCCAGGCTTGAGGAAGCACATACACCTGTAATCCCAGAAATATTAAAATCCATAATCCTAGCAGGACTAAGAGCCACAATTCCAATGGATCATGAGTTAATCTCAAAATCTAGAAGTCCCTGCCCCATGACTGCATGAGGCTTTGGGTGACAACTGGACACAAACCATAATAACAGGTCTATACAATAATAGATAATATCCTCCTTAAACATTCACTATTACTTTGTGTAAAGCTCTGTTTGATAGCTCCTTTTAGATTTGTTAGCAAACATGGTTTGTCCTTCTCCTTTTATTTGTATGTGCTGTTCACACAGCAGCATTTTCTTTAGGCATTTTGTGATGTTAGGCAGATTCCTAATATGTGTGAGTACTTTGGATGATAAAGGATTAAGTTTTCAAAATATCTGTCTTTAGGGATTTATTAGAAGAAATGCTTAAGAAATGTTTAACTTTATTAAGCCATATGCTTTCCAAAATTTTTCAATTTTTAGTGTTTTTCATCTTTGATGGTGGTTATGGCTACTTTTTTCTTCTAATTCATTGAAAAGCACTTGCTGTGTATGTTAAAGTTGATTTGTATTTCTATAGCTATGATGTTGTGTCCACATAGGACATGATTGCTGATTGGAAAATAATAGGGTATTTAAGTTTATAATCTCTACTGCTTTGACTGACTAGCTTTAGGCTGGTCATTCTTTCCCCTTTGGTCATCAGAGATGTTTTTCATCCCTATCAATTTTATAAAGCATCGGTTTATTTGATGATCTATCTAATACTTGAGAAACACTTTGAATCTGAGGAAATAAAAAGAATAACCAATATAATTATTGATGATAGTATTGATAGGTAAAATAGGATTTTATTTCCTATCCTTAGCAAGTGACATCATACTTTTCATATTGAACAGGATTGAGGAATTTGACAGTAACTGTGGTCATTAGAGTTAATTTTCATCTCTATCAGCATTCGAAAGCATTGTTTCATTTGGTGATCAAACTGTACTTGGAAACATTTGAATCTGAGGAATTAAAAAATTTAACAAATATAATTAATGATAATAGTGTTTCCAGGCAAGTGATTTTTTACTTTTCATATTGGACAGATTTACGGAGGCTTTTGATAATGAATGTTCATTGAATGTTCTATAGATGAAGGAAATTGCCTATGCATAATAACTTATGTAATGTTCTGCTAGAGAAGCAATTCAAATTGGGCTTTAAGAAAATTCTCCTTTCTTTGTGTTACATTAAAGTTGCTCACATTCTAGCAATTAACATTTCAAAGACCTTTGCAGCAAACAGCAAACCTATACGACCTTATCATGTGTGTTAGAAATATAATTTAAAGTGATAACTTCTCCAAGTGAAGTGTATTTCTTATCAGGAAAGACTTCTGACTCTAAGAAGAAACTGTTTGGGAAATTAAGAAATATCCATCTTGTCCCAGTCACTTATTAATACATAGGTATCTTAGACTTTGTTTTAGTTACTTTTCTTGCTGCTGAGACAAAATACGCAACACCCAAAACTAAAGGAGGGAAGGTTCATGTAGTTTACAGTTCATAAAGTTCAGCATGTAGTTGGCAGGCTCTTAGGCAAGGTGGCATGATGAAGGGGTATTGTGGATGAAAAGTAGTCCATGGCAAGTAGGCTTGCAAGAGCAAGCAAGGGCCCACAGTAGTCCTTTCTATTCTTTATGTCTTATCCAGGCTTCTCAGGGCAGGTAGTGCTCACATCCTTAATCCTAGTGCCTTGATCCTAGCATTGCACCACGAATCCCAGCATCACACACTCCAGATCTAGCCATCTATGAAAAATCCCCACCTATGACCTCATGAGGCTTTGGAGAGACAGCTAGACACAATCTGTAACAAACTGTTAATACAAAGCAATTAATATGGCCTATCTAATAAAAAGAATTGATGGGGAGATAAGCTCTGAAGTTTCTCCAAATCTTTGACTTTGCATGTTTTGTTATGTATAGAATTCTGGAGGGTGACTTTTCAGAAAACACTGGATAGAACAGCCACCTTTACCAGGCCCCAAGCCACCCTGAAGAGTCCTTGCTCTGGGTAGACTTCTGTCCCCCCCTAGAACTCGGGCAATGTCTCCAGGCATGTGCACACCAGGTCCCATGAGATTTTTCTTTCAGAGTATTTTCATTTGATTTCTCTAGAAAGCAGCACCAGAGGCAGAGGGTACTAGGCACTCAACAGCTTCTCAAGACTCCATCAGAGCACAGCAGAGTACCACTTGAGCACCACCAGTTCCTCTTAGCTGAGTTGGTATACCCATTCCTGATTTCTCTGTTGGTTGCTGGGAGCACATCTTTACTTCTTTCTCCAGAGATTTGCCAGAAAGTCACTGCAAAGCTAAGTAAAGTCCCCCGCCCCAGTGGGAGCCCAACAACCATGACTGGCTGGCCGAAGTCTAAGAGGGCTAATCCTTTGCCTGAGAACACCCCACGGGGTCAGACAAAAGCTTGTCTCCCACTAAGTCAAATCCTTGTTTGGCTCCTCCTCTTCTGCCCTACCCTGCCTCCTCACTCCCTTTCTTTTGGGAATATTTCTTCAGTAAATCCCTTGAAAATATATTGCTGTCTCACTCTTTGGATTTCTAACTTCAAAGGGGAATAATTTATCCACTGGCTCCTGTCTCACTTGATCCTGCATAAATATCAAAGGCAAGAGAGGGTTTTAATTCCAGCATGAGGTGACACACTGTCAGGCTGCACAAGTATGAAGTCAGTAGCAGCCTCTATGGCATGGGATCACTGTAGTGACAGCTGGAAGAAAAGGCACACAAGGCCAAAGGCATCTAAAATGACACAGAAGAGAAATCTGTAGCAATCTACCCCTTGGTCCACTCACATTCACTCAATTCCTTCATTATACCTGCTCTCTCTCACGGCCCTGCAGTATATAGGATCGCTGATGTTATAAGAACATGCGAACATAATTTCTTCTATAATGGGGATGCACAAGGAATGGCAATGCTTTCAAAGTGGTGGCCAGCTACATTCTCTCAAAATGTTGAGACAGAGAGAAAAGTAAAGCAAGTGACTATCCCTGTAGGGGATAGTGGCTTAGCTGGATCTTATGCTTTATTGACTAGACATTGTTTATTTTTTCCTCCAAATAAGCCTCTTGATAACCCTTGTTCATCAGAATTTCAGCTGATTTGAATTCCTTGCTTGGTGGGATAATCCAGACTTCTTCCCCTGGGGTCCCTGTGTTGCTTGTCTTGTCTCAGTTGTCATATGGTTTTTATGATGGATTATTTACTATAATTACTGGGAGTGGAAGCATGAGCCATGTCTGGGTTTTAGATACATTGTTTCTTGTTCCTGGGTTTGGAAGCAGCACTAGTTTTCATGGAGTCCATGTCGGTCATTGCCCACACAGACATTCCTTTATTTTTTAATAATTTCCTGACACAAGGAACTAAAATGACCAGATGGTAAAAACCTTCTGCTGACTTTTTCTCTTCCCCATTTAGTGAACAGCCCTTCTATACTATCTAAAAACTGCAGAGAAGGTGGGTGTTTGTTCGTTGAAGATCACTGGAAAGAGATGGTTTAAGTGTCCTATTTTATTTTCATCCTTGGGTCACAGAATATGTTTTGGCCTTTGGAAGTAGAGTTCCATACAACCATTGCATCCTGAATTACAACTCAGTCCTGAAGTGTGTGTCTCCGAGATATTTCTGTTAGGCCAGCTCTTTTGGAGTAATGGAGTCCATAGGAAATCCAATTAGCTCTGTGTTGTCACTAAAGCCTTATAGTAGGTCCCTTGATAAGCTATAGTGGGCCATTTTAAGGATTATACAGACAGTTGAGATATTGAAGAAGTTTGACCCTAAGTAAAGAAGAGCTTTCAAAATAAGTCCCATTGCATCCTGAATCACTTCATCACGTCAAAATACTGTGCTTTTGAAAGTCTGTCTTCCCTCAAGAACAGCATTTCCCTAGCAAAATCTCAAGTTCATACTCTTCATCATCATGTTACTTACTATCAGAAGTTCCAGAATGTTCTTCAAGAGCTCCATGGCTACTCTCTTCATTGGGTGGATCATCTTCTAGAACACCTTGTTTTGGCCTTCATTCATGGAAGACACTTTTTCCATCTCAACTCTGCCTGTGTGCATGTGGATAAACAGTGACATCATTGCTCTGTGTGAGCACAACTGTTTCTGGTGAACTGTCTTGTGCAAGAACCATACACAGCCTAATCCTGCAGAACTGAGGCATAGGCATCTCACCGGATTTGGCTAAGAAAGTGTGAGGGGATGCAATGAGTGTCACTTCTCAACAGAAACACGAACACTTGAGTCATGCTTTCCCTGTTATCTTTTCAGACTAGTAATGTTTCAGACACAGACCATTCGGCCATCCTAGGCCTCGGTGTCCCGAGGACCAGGGAGGAGCTTTCTCTGGTCTGAGATGAATATGTAGTGTAAATAAGAAATAAACCATTATTGTTCTAAATTTGGATTTGGGATCATCTCTTACTCCAGTTTGTCCTGACTAATACCTTCTCCAAATTTCCAGATAACTTCAATTCTAGTTATGTACTCTAATGAGCACACATATGTCCATCAATCTCAAATAATTTCAGTTCCAAAATTTAAATATTGATATATGAACTTGGGATCATTAGTTTTGTATTCTCTTGGCATTTGCATTTTCCTAACCCACACCCCTGTTCTTCGCCTTGTCGGAGACACATCTTCTGCACCACAGTACATCCACTTGGCTGATCCTTCAGCCCCTGCTGTGTGGAGTTTTCGTTAGGATTTGGCCGTGTTTCTGAAGGCACAACCTATAGTGTATCTCCTTGGGCCCTGATTTGCATGCCTTTTACTTCATGCTTCAATGCTTCTGTGATGTTGCAGGCTAGGACACTACAGGCTGTGTGCCACTCATGCATATGTGAACAGAAAATGTGGTAGAATTATTGCCTCTGGGATCATCTTGTTCTGTGACATAAGAAATTCACGGAAAAAGTGATTTTATCATTTTTTTTCCCCAAATGTAAGTGAAATTCCTTAATTTCTATTAAGGAATTGAAGGGGCACATTTCCTAGATGATGTGACCTGGGATAGTGCTTCACTTTAGAACATAATACACAAATGTTTGTTGACTGAATAATAAAAGATTCTCTACTTAGACATTTCAATTTTTACCTGTATGCAAGCTTCTTTAAGTTAAGGGTATAATATTCACATTTTAGTAAGGAATCTTTGTATTGTTAGTCTAAATCCTTCCACAGATGCCATAAATATAATTAATTTTCTAGTCTTCTTGACACTGAGATTCCCACTCACTTTTGGGAAAAATGATTCTTTGTTTCTTTAGGTTTTGAAAATGATGTCTGGGGTATTTCATGTGACTTAAGGATATGAACAATAGTTTAAATTTTAGGAAATATTGTATTTTGGGGGATTTTTGAAGAAACAGACTACTTTGGAATGTTATAATAACAGTGAAAAATAAAGCTACATCGATGAAGGTCTTAATTGGCAAGTTCTTGTTAGATTTGATTTTGTACCCTGAAAATGAGTAACAGAAAAGTTTGACAACAAAGATGGCAATTGTCTTTTATGGATGCTGTATCCACAGGCCTTTGTCAGATCACTCATTAGCTGTTAAAAAGTAATAGTACAGTAGCTAAACAAGTTGAAAGCTTTTCTCTGAGAACACTGATGGCTCATCTTTTATTGTTAGACTTAAGGTGATGAACACTTGTTTTAAAAAATGTGATTTTCTTTTTCTATGGTTGTATTGAATTAAATGCAAAAAGCCTAGAATGGTGCAACCTTTAAGACTGCAAATTTAAATTCATAAAAGTCAGATAATGGAAAAGTGAAGGTTTTTGTGTTAGCAATGTTAACTCATCCACTGCATGAAGGTTGGATTTTGTATGACTAATTAGACGATTTAAGCAAAAGCAAGCTAGTGAGAAACTTTTCCTCTTCCCCCTCCCTAATTCTGTGACTATTTTAAACTAGCCTTTCTATATGCATCATTTAGCGAGAGCCAAAAATACTTTTAGCATAATTTAGTGTTAGTGTTTCTCTCTGAGAACTTGCATTAGCTCTGAGATGAAACCCTTGTGGTCAGGGTTGGCACACTGGCAGCCGCTTTCCTTCTGGTACATTTTCTCTAAGTAATGCTTTAGACCACGATATGTGGAAAGCTAAGATAGTAAAGCAATTGGGAAATTTCTGCATTAAGCTTTATTGAGATATTTTCCAAGAGACCACAACTTAAGGGTCTTTTAGGGACTTCTGTAATAAACTTCCTGAAATGGGAGGATCAATGAGGAACTGTGGAGCAATGGGAGTGTGGATTTTGGAGCCAGGCAGCATTGGTTTGGATCTGATATCTGTTATGTGATTTGAAATAATTTGCTTAATATTTTTGATTCTTTGGGCTCAAATGTAAAATGGGAGATCAGCTCTCTCTTGAGACTGCCTGTGAAGATTAAAGATGGTAAATGGCAGAGCATTATTATTTCTTTATTATTTCACTATTACTTTCATAGGGAATAGAGCTATATTGATGTGCTAGCAATATTTGAAATATTTCCCTCTTGCCACCCAAGTACAACTTACTGCCAGGTTAGTCTGAGCCATTTCCTGATGTGACAGGTATTTGATGGATTTTGCAGCTTGATGGCCATCGCCAACTTTCTCTCTCTTTTTTAAATTAATTTTATTGAGAAAAAAATTGCAATAAGACAGTTTTAAAACAGATTGGTAGGAGAGTTACAATTAATGCATTGCATATTGTTGTCTTTGTAGTAGTCATTCATAGCACAAGATAGAGACATGATATCTGGTCCAAACACTATTAGTACAAATCTTCTTATTGAATTAAGAGAAAGTAGCTATATATCTATCTTATTTTGTATATACAGATATAAAATTGCCCTTCATTTATATCTCTTTTTTTGTTTAGTTTTGTCAGAGATGGGTATCCCATTGCCATCCAAGTACTGTAGGTGCATAAATTCAGCAAAATACTTCAATATAGTCCAGTAGTCCACAATAGTAGTGGGTTATCCACAGGGCTGGCAATGTTAGAAGCTGTTGACTTGAGCCTTCCACAGCTCAGCATATTAACATGGCTTCACTTTTCATACCTCCTTTCAACAATTTTCTGCTAGATGATTAAGACCAAGATAAAGCAAGTTCTATGTAACAAGAAATGTAACTTTTGTATTCTGACAAGGTCAGTCAAGTTCCCTCAGAACTTATTCCAAAACCCTGTACTGCAGTTTTTAGATCCTTTGTTAGTGTCAGCCATATGGATGAGTCATGGCCATTGCTTGACCAATTTGCTTTCTTTGAAAGCCTGACAGAATGTTTTTCTTTCCATGTGACTTTCGTTACGCACACTCTACATCATTAGTCACTTTCCTCTTTGGCCCCATAATCTCCTTGATCAGAAAATTTGGGACACAACTGAATTAAGTGATGTTACAGTACAGGTTCTGAGTCTTAATTGACCTTGAAAGGCTATGGCAAAATTTTGACTGTCCTTAGAGCCCTCTTTTTTCTCTAATTCTTGGCCTGTAAACTTAGGTTGTTAACACTCCAGAAGAGAAGCTTATTGTTATTACCATAAAACCTGCACTGTGGAGCTTAACCTCACTATCTGTCTGAATATCAAACATCTTAGGCTTAACACGGAATGGGTATTTTTAATCAAGTATTGATATGTTAAACTTTAAGTCCCTATGAAATATATCATAAAAAAGTTTAAAAAGTTAAAATATATTTTAAAAGTAGGAATAAACAATTATATGTTTACACATAAGTTTAGAAATTTATCCATATACAGCATTGTAGCAGGACAGTCCCTCAACACTCCTTTTCCTGTCTCCTGCCTCATTCACCAGCCCTTTCCTCTTTTTTTTTTTTTTTTTTTTTTAATCTATCCAGGAGACAGCATGGCAGCAACCGGCATGTCGTGACAAGCATCACGCATTCAGAAGACCAGAATGACAGGCACTCCAAGCATGAACTTACTATTACAAATTGCCATCTTCGGTGCAGTTGTGCAGTTCACAGGCGTCAGCACATATAGTTAGTCAGGGTGAGAATCCTGCCAAATTAACTGCTAGATTCAAAAATCTTCTGAAGATTCTCAGGATCATTGCCTTACCCATCTTGCACATATAACTGTATAGCTTTACCTCTGTCGTGTTTCTTTTTTTTCCTATTTTGATCAGTATTTTTTTTTTATTAAAGAACAAGTAGCAATGAGACAGTTGTAAATAAAATTAGTAGGACAGATTAAACAATTTATACATTACACGTAGTTTTTGTAGTGGCTTTTTGTTGTACAAGGTGCATACATGATACTCTGTGTACAAATACTATTAGAGCAGATGCCTCTAATCAATGAATTAAGAGAATATAGCTGTATAACTTATCTTTTTTTAAAGCAGAATTATAGTACAGTTTCGATAATTAATACTTTTTACATTGTTGTCTTCCTAGTGGTTATCCGTAGTACAAGAATCAGACAAAAATCCTGTCCAAATGCTATTAGTGTATATATTTCTTCTCATAGAATTACACCAAAGTACTGCATATTTATCCTAACTGTACTATTTATACAATCAGAATGGTTCTTCCTTTGTATCCACTTTCTATGTTTAGTTCTGTTAAAGATGGGTATTGTATTGTGATTCAATTATTATAGGTGCTTGAATTGAGTGAAGCATTCCAACACAGTTCAGCAGTCCACAATGATAGTGGGTTATCAGAAGAAGTTGACTACAGCCATTTACAACTCAGCTTTTTATTATGGCCTTATTTTATATACCTCATTTGTATACCTTTTTGTTGGATACTCAAGACCGAGTTAAAGCAAGACTTATATAACAAACTTTTGTATCAGATGGGGTCAGTCAGGTCCCCTCAGGGTTTATCCTGTACCTCACTCTTTAGATCCTTTGTCAGTGTCAGCCATGTGGATGAGTCATGGCCATTGTTGACCAATTTGCTCTGTGTGAAAGTGTGAGAGAATGTTTTCTCTCCATGTGACTCTCCTTAGGCACACTATGGTTCATCGATCACATTCCTCTGTGGCTGCATAATCTCCTTGATCAGAAAATTTGGGGTACAACTGAGTTCCATGGTATTACAGTATAGGTTCTCTTATGTCCTGAGTATTCACTGACATTGAAAGGCTAGGGCCAAAATGTTGGCTGATGTTGTAGCCCTTCCATTTCTCCAAATTGTGATCTGTAAACATAGGTTGTTAACCATCCAGAAGAGAAGCTGATTATTACCCTATAATATATGCAGTACAGTTTACCCTAACTATCTGACTAAATTCTTTTTAGTTGTAGTTTTACCTATTTGTATTTCTTTTTTTTTCCATTTATTTTTATTTTATTAAAATACAAATGTCAAT
Source organism: Ctenomys sociabilis (assembly GCA_004027165.1). Taxonomy (NCBI): domain Eukaryota; kingdom Metazoa; phylum Chordata; class Mammalia; order Rodentia; family Ctenomyidae; genus Ctenomys; species Ctenomys sociabilis. The sequence continues at coordinate 31,029 of PVKA01026644.1, forward strand.
CAGACAGTTTCAAGACACCTTAACCATACAGAGTCGATGAATTAATACATTGCAAACTGTTTTCATAACGTTTTGGTATTGTACAAAGTGCACACATGAAATTATATTTACAGGTTTTTTTATAGCTGAATTATATTAAAGATTTAATAATTATTTACCTAGTGGATGACCATAGCACTAAAAGCCAACATAATATCCTGTCCAACCACCATTAGTGCAGATCTTGCCTCTCATAGAATTATGTACAAGCACAGCGTTATCTATCCCAACTGTACTGTCTAAACACACACATCCTGATTTTTTCTTTCTACAACCCTTCCTTTGTCTACACCTGTCAAAAGTGGGCACTCCATTGACATTCAACTACCTTAGGTTCTTGAACTCGACACCACAATCCAACACAGTCCAGCATTCTGCAACCATAGGGAGTTATTCAAAGAAATTG
>PVKA01026645.1:0-31473 GCA_004027165.1 Ctenomys sociabilis
TTCTTTAGAATAAAAGTTTTAAGAAGTCAGAGATTCAGAGCAGGAGAAGGAGAAGGATTTGATGTACAGTGGCTCAAAAAGAAAACATGGTCAAGGAAGTAGCAGTCTCAGTTGCATGGAAGAAGATTCAGTGAACAAGTAAAGTGAGCTAAGCACAGCGTTATCTATCCTAACTGTGCTGTGCTTCTACATAATTCTATGAGAGGCAAGATCTGCACTAATGGTGGTTGGACAGGATATTATGTTGGCTTTTAGTACTATGGTCATCCACTAGGTAAATAATTATTGAATTTTTGATATAATTCAGGTATAAAAATTAAGATAAGTAAGCAACTACACTCTTAATTCACTGATAAGAGATATCTGCTAAAATAACATCTGTAAATATAATATCATGTATGCACCTTGTACAATACCAAAAGGTTATGAAAACAGTTTGCAATGTATTAATTAATCGAATGTGTATGGTTAAGGTGTCTTGAAACTGTGTGATTGACATTTTTATTTTAATAAAATAAAAATAAATGAAAAAAATAATAAAATGAAATAAAATAAAACAAAATAAAGTGAGCTAAGAAATGGAGTCATTCTTGGAGTATTGGAAAGAGTCCGGCCACACAGTGCCAGGCTTCTGAGCTACATCAAATATGTGATTAATTTGTGTTCTTTTTAACAGGCAAGTTTATAGTAATTTTTACGGTAGAATAGAAAACGAATACAGGTGACTTTCACATTGCAATTAGTATATTATCTGTGTGGGATTTTTTTTCTATTTTTATCATTACTTTTTTTTTTATTCATGAAAAGATCTTTGAAGTCCTTGGTTAAGTGAATTCCATGGTATTTCATTTTCCGTGGTACTATTGTAAAAGGTACTGCTTCTGTTGTTTCCCTTTCAGTGTGCTTGTTATCTGTGTAGAGGAATGCTATTGACTTTTGAGTTTTGATTTTTGTATCCTGCTATGCTACTGAATTTCCCTATCAGTTCTAGTAGTTTCTAGGTGGAATATTTGGGTTCTTCCAAGTAAAGCATCATGTCATCTGCAAATAGTGATAATTTAACTTTTTCTTTACCTATATTTATTCTCTTTATTTCTCCATTTTTTCTAATGGCTGTTGCTAATGATTCCAAGACTATATTGAATATGATGGGTGATAGAGGACATCCTTGTCTTGTACCTGATTTAAGAGTAAAAGATTTCAGTTTTTCTCCATTTAGGATTATATTAACTTTTGGGTTGTCATACATGGCTTTTATCAGGTTCAGGTAGAGTTCATCTATTCCAATTTTCTGTAGGACCTTGAACATGAATGAGTGTTGGATTTTGTCAAAAGATTTGTCTGCATCAATTGAGATGATCATGTGGTTTTTAGATTTCAGTCTACTAATATCATGTATTACATTGATAGATTTTTCGAATATTGAACCATCCTTGTTTCCCTGGGATGAATCCTACCTGGTCATGGTGTATGATCTTCTTGATGATTTACTGCATTCTATTTGCTAGGATTTTGTTGAGTATTTTTGCATCTATGTTCATGAGGGTGATTGGCCTGTAGTTCTCCTTTTTGGTTGTGTCTTTTCCTGGTTTTGGAATCAGTATTATACTTGCCTCCAGAAATAATTTTTGGAGGACTGCTTACTTTTCAATTTCATTGAAGATTTTGTGGAGTGTAGGGATTATATTTTATATAAATTTCTTGTAGAATTCAGTTGTGAATTACCAACAGAGTGAAAAGACAACCCACAAATTTTGAAAAAATCCTAACTAATAAGCAACCAGACAAAGGTCTGCTATCTAGAATATATAAAGAACTAACATATAACACAGCCCTAAAACTTAAAGACCCAATTCAGAAATAGGCATCTGAGATGAATAAACACTTCTCAGATGACGAAATTAAAGAAACGAATACATATATGAAAAAATGCTCCACATCACTAGCTGTTTGAGAAATGCAAATAAAAACAACACTGAGATACCATCTCACTTCAGAAGGAATGGCTATCATGAGGAAATCAACCAACAACAAATGTTGGAGAGGTTGTGGGGAAAAGGGAACACTTCTCCACTGCTGGTGGGAATGTAGACTGGTACAACCATTGTGGAGGTCAGTGTGGTGACTCCTCAAAAGAATAGGACTGGAAATCCCATTCAAGCCAGCTATCCCCCTACTTGGAATTTTCCCAGAGGAACTAAAAACATTTTGTCACAGTGATATGTGTACTTATATATATATAGCAGCACAATATGTTATAGCAAAATCTTGGAAACAACCAAGATGTCCATCACATGAGGAATGGTTGAAAAAGATGTGATATTTCTGTATAATAGGGTATTACTCAGCTATTAAGAATGATAAGCTTGAAGCATTTATATTGAAGTGAATGCCACTTGAACATATACTCATAAGTGACATAAACCAGACACACATATGCAAATATCATCCAGTCACCCTAGTATAAGAAGTGAAAGAAGAAATACAAATAGAAATGTACAAAAACAACTACAAACAAATGAGTTAGATAGGGCAAAGTCAACGGCATATGCTGCAGGGTACTTGTCAGCTTTTCTTCTGGATGGTTAACATCCTAAGCTCACACATCAAAACTGGAGAAATAAAAGAGGCACAAGGCCAGCCAACATTTTGGCCCTAGCATTTCAAGGTCAGCGAAGACTCAGGACAGAGGAGAACCTGTACTGTAGCATCATGAAACTCAGTTGAGCCCCAAATGTTCTGGAGAAGGAGATTATGGAGCCACAGAGGAATGAGATCATGGTTCTATAGTGTGCCTTGGGAGTCACATGGAGAGAAAACTTTCTCTTAGGCTCTCACAGAGAGCAAACTTGGCAAGTATAGGCCATGACTCATCCACATGGATGACACAGACAAAGGATCTACAGAATAAGGTACAGGATTACAAGATAAATTCTGAGGGTACTTCACTGACCTCATGAGGAACAAAAAGTACATGTGTTGGTATATAGGTCTTGCTCTATCTAGGTCTTAACCATCCAGCAGAAAAGTATAAAATGAGGTATACAATGTGGGAACATAATAACAAGTTGAGCTGTAAACGGCTCTGGTCAACAACTTCTTCAGATAACTCACTATTGTCATGGAATGCTGGACTGTGTTGGATTGTGTTTTCATGTTCAGGCACCTATAATTGGTTGAATGACGATGGAGTGCCCATCTTTGACAGGTGTAGAGCAAGCAAGGGGTATAGAAAGGAAGAATCATGATGTGTGTGTATGGACAGTGCAGTTGGGATAGATATGCCATGCTTCTACATAATTCTATGAGAGGCAAGATTTGCACTAACGGTGGACAACCACTAGGAAAACAACAAGGTAGAAAGTATTAATTATTGAATCTTTGATATAATTCATGTATAAAAAATTAGATATTTAAATAGCTACACTCTCTTAATTTACTGATGAGACATCTGCTATGATAACATCTGTAAGTATAATATCATATTTGCACTTTCTATGATACCAAATGTATTAATTTATCCAATCCATCTTGTTAAGATGTCTTAAAACTGTCTCATTGATATTCGTGCTTCAATAAAATAAAAAAAGAAACATTAATCCCCTGAGCTATTTGGCCAGCCTCTCAAATTTCAAGTAAACACAAATTATCACATGCCACTGCTCTGAATCATTGGTATTAGCCATACAAAAAACTCTCCAATATGTAGAAGAATGCATAGATTTATTACCTTCATCTCTTCACTCATCTTTTCATCTATTCATTGAACAACTATTGTCTGACACAGTGAGATAGACTATAGTATGCAGTCTTGTTTTTATATTGCAGGAGTTTTCAAAACATGTGAATTAATTATTATATTTTTAATGAATTAACTGATTACAAAATTATTACAGCAATGATTGAAAAGAGGGAGAAAACACCCTGAGTTTAATATTGTAGAAAATTGAATTTTACTTCTTAGTGAATGCACACATAGATACTCTTTCTTTGTTCTGTGGTGTTGGGGACAGACCCCAAGGCTTCACCGTGAATCCAACACTTCCAATCACTTCTTGCTTATGCCCTTGATCAGTAGCTAACTTCACTAGAAGGAGCAGACCTTGCTGTGCTTTCACTTTAGCTTTCCAGAGTACTGTGACTACTGCAAGTACCAGCTAGCTCAGCCTATGCATATTTTGAATCATGCCTTAATTTGTTATTATTTGAAATACAAACATCAAAGGGTAGCCTCTTAGCATTTTGATTTTTGTCTCTAAACTACGTATTTTGGGGTGTGCCCTTCCTACCCCATTTCAGGATGAGTGATAAATTTATGAAGACACATTAAATTCTACAGATAAGTGTAAAGGACCAGCTTGAAATCTTTATCTCTATTATTCTTAGCTAGTTGTCAGATATTTATAGAATTGAAAAAATACAGTGATGATTATTCTCCCGTTTAATTTAAAGAAGATAATACAAACGAAAACTAGTACAAATAAGAAGAACAAAGACAGGAGCAAGCAATTACAAGACCATACAAATGGTATAAAATTTAAGAACAAAAATGGAATATTATAAATGGGTGTTACATTATATATTGTTATCATCAAACTCAATGCTCAAACTATCAGATATAGATATGCAAGACTGACCAAACAAATAGACATTCACTTGTCTTTAATAACCTCAGTTTTTCCTTTTCGTTTTCACTTTTTATTTTGAATTTATTTTAAAGTGAGCATAATAATAGATAAGATGTGAAAGATGGTATTTATTTGAAAGAACAAGACGAAAGGTATTCAACTGTGGTTGTGATATTGCCCATTGTACTCAAAGTACAGACATTAACATATAGAGTGAATCAAAGTAAAAAGTTTAAACACTTATTGCTCCTTTAAAAAAAAGCTGATAGCAATTAGTGACACAATCTTCTTATCTATCTATATAAATACTTACTCTGGAATCAAAATCAGAAGAAGACCCAACCAAAAAAGATAACTCCAGGCTAATCTCCCCATAAACATAGATGTAAAAATTTCCAGTAAAATACTAGCATAGAATACAGAAAATCATCGGGAAGATTTTATACCATGACCAGGTACAATTCAACCCAGGGATGCAGATATGTTTAAACATATGCAAATCTATAAATGTAATAAACCATATCAATAGTACCATAAACAAAAAAACACATGATGGTTTATTGATGCATGAATTTTTTTCGAGGTTTGCCATGAGTTCATATAAGTCACTTATGCACACTGTTCAAGCTGGGAAATTAAGAGAAAATAGAGAGTAAGATATTCTTTTATGGTTCCTCACCACTTAGCAGTCAATTACTTAAACATGGGATGACTGAAAATTGCATTTTTCATTAATTTTTATAAGAATATAAAAGGAGATGTAAAAGCAACCATTTTATCAAATACATTCAATGTACAAGTGACTGAAATGACATGGGCCAGTGCAATACTCAGGACAGTAAGTAAGTCAACAAACCTGGGATCGAGGGTGATACAAGCAGTAAACTGCCAACTAGGTAGTAGTACTTCTGAGTGTGTTGAGATTTAATCATTTCTTTACTTGTTTTGTTTTGCTTTATTTTGACAGACATTCACAGACTTTAATACGCAGCCCCAATCCTGCAAGAACACAGGTTGCAGCAGACTGGACTCACTCCACAGGGCTCAAAGACAGGGCAGAGAGCAACTCCCTTCCGGCTTCATGCTGGCCACCGCCTTCAGTTCTGTTCTAACTCCTCTCTTTTTCAGGCAGGAGTCCTCAGAGCCTGAGGCAGTGTCAGACCCTTAATTTATCCATTGTTATTACAAAACCTACGTGCGACCTGTGCCCAGGATGCTGGCAGTGTCGGTGTGTGTGGGATTGTCCTCAATTATCCCATGCCAATGGCCCGTGGTTCCCAAGCTTCCGCATAGCACTTAGCATGCATTTGGTTAAATGGATGAAGGAAGCTGAAGTACAGAATACCACTTATTTTCTTGTCCCTGGAGACCATGGGAATGAAGTCATACCATGCTGTACTTTGCAACACACTTATGAATCAAAAATAAGGATGATTTAAACAGGTAGCATGAAATGCTGCTTTTCTTAAATTATCTAAAAAATACACTGTATTGCCAGCCATTTTTTTTTTTTTTTGGATAAGCAAGTAACTAACATTCATTAAAATATAATTTTATGAAACAAAGAGATAGAAATTTGAAAAAATAGAAGGGAAAGTTTATTGTTAAAGAAGAACAATGTTTATTTGGTCAGTATGGAGAAATTTTAGCCATTAGAATGACATTCTGCTGTGATGGATGAAATGTTTTATGATCCAGCTTTCTGCAATGAATTTTGGCCCAGCTTTCAGTAAAGCCTCTGGCATATATTTGAGATTAGGCCACTTGATTATATGAATATTATTCTTTTTAGTGTAATGGCTTCCCACTGGAAGTAGGATATATCTGTGAAATGCTTAGACAAATGTGTTCAACATAGCCTATGATTAATTTGTTGGGTTTAATTAATGGTATCAGTTACGGGAAGCAGAGGGAGACCATTATACTTCCTAAAAGTATTCAAAAGACAGTTATGAATTCCACTGAAACATATACTCTCCTAGATGCCTTGAAGTAATGCAGTAAAAACAGTAAGTCAGATAGAAACTTAACCAGGGGCTGAAACTGTGCATAGCTCTTACTGTCTGTTTTAACCTATCACAAATTGAAATTAACTAGACAAAGATTTCTTTGACTTTTCCTGCCCTCTGGTTTCTTCATCATTGATATTAATGCTTAATTTAATTAATGAAAAAGACATGTGTCTTTACATACCAGTAAATACACATATATATGCAAATGTGTACATAAACATATGCAGGGGTATACATTCATTATATATGTCACATTTTTATATGTAATATTTTTGTACATAAGTATTCAGACTTTAGATGTCATCTGTATATTCCTCAAAACTTCATGTATCCTATCTCCTTCTCAAAGCTCTCCACATAACCCTTCTCAAAGTGAAATTATCAAGCACTATTTTAACTACATATTTTGTTTAATTTTCATAATTATATTACTCATGCTATCAAACAGAATCTTTAAGGACAAAACATAGTCGTTGGATAAGTAATGTGCTCATTTGCAGGGCAATATACAACTTTGATTGATCATGAACATATGACCCTCTTGATTGCAACTAAGTCATCAATGTTTTTTTTGTTTTTTGTATCTGGGATCAAACTCAAGACCTTGTGCTTGCCAGGCAGATGCTTATGCAAATGCACTATCTCCCTGGCTCCTTATTCATCATCTTAATAAAGTTTGCATTTTACTTAACTCTTGTTTCTTCAACCAGTTTAATATTTTCATATACATAATAAATCATATATTCAGCTGTAGTTTAGCAAACTGATTATTTTTTCTGTAAACATATTCATTTAAATTGTAGTATTCCATTACTTAATCTAATGACTTTTATCTATTTGTACCTCATAACCCCTTTATACATCTCATACTTATTGATATTTTCATATTATATATATATATATATGTATATGTATGAATTTGAGGTTTTGATGATATGCTTATATGCATTTATATATGTGTGATTGGAAGAACACATGCATGTTCATATAAAGTACATTCGTATTGTAACAAGTGTAGATAGTCTTTCATTTTATATGTATATATTCTAATATATATATATATATATATATACTCAAATTCATGCACACTTTTTTATTTCTTATATTTCTCACCTTTTCTTCATGAAGACCATTGTTATTTTAACTCATGACTCCACTGTTCTTGTTTAAATAATTGGAAGCTTCTCTAGACCTTGTTCTGTTTTTCAATCCTGACCCTTACAATCATGTGCTAGACAGTGATTGTCACAGTCATCTATTAAAAACACATAGAGCCTTTGCCCAGCTGTCAAAATTGTACTGCTTGGAATGAACTCCCCCTCGTTGGTGACATCTGTCACCAGATCCTATCATCATTTTGAGTCTTCCCACATGGAGCTCTAACCTGGGCTGCACATGCCCTCAGTTTGAGTTAAATATTTTTTAAACTGGAATGTCTATGTCTTCACCTTTCTTCTTTACTAACAGAAATTCAATTTATCTCTGAAGAGGCATTTGAAATTCTACCTATTCTGACATCCCTTTTATAGCACTTCCCCCATGAAAGCAATCACTCATACTCCTTACTTACAATGCAGTTAATTAACCCTTCTTTTTGTGATACTGGGGATCCAACTCAGGACCTTGAGATTGACAGGCTGGGCTTATGCCACTGAGCTATATCCCCAGCCAACTTGCAATTTTTTTATTCTAAATATTTAACCAATTTTGTGATATCTTTGTCAATATTTCTTTTTATCTGTTTTTTTTTTGGGGGGGTTGTTTTGGCAGAACCAGGGATTTAACTCAGGACCTTGCACTTGCCAGAAAGCACTTATTCCACTGAGCCATCTCCCCAGCCACCATTATTTCAATTTAAATCCTAGATCCTTAGATTAACTCTAAAATGTTCTATCAACTATTGAATGTGGTATAGTATTTATGTACATAAAAATGTGAACACTAATACTCATACAAATCTATGCTGATGAGAAAAACTTACCTATGTGCATTGTTCTGAGTACCTTCTGTTTGACGAATGTGTTACAAGATTTGGCATGGATTTTTAATATATCCACTCAATGACAACATAAAAAGACAATGTAACGTATTGTTTCTGCAGACATTTTAAAATAAGCCCAAAACTATTAATAATATCACCAGAAAAACAGAAATATATCAAAAAATTTCATGAATACATGTTTTGTAGATATCCTTCATACAAGAATGGGAAATTTGATTTTTATAGAGAAACAAAACAGTGTGCAGAAAGGACCTGAAGATAAGCTCAGAGTAGCATTAATCTAGACTCAGATATCTTTCTTTCTTGATCTTTCAGGGCCATGCTCTTTTCCAGTGACAGATTATAAAATTTCTTGCTACTGGAAGAAATTTTGTTCACATCTGTCATAAGCGGAATTTTGAGATGGTCCTGAAGATGCAGAAACCTGGAGCACACATTTATCTAAGACATTCAAAGAGGAATCTAAGTTGTGCTATAGGATGTTGAAGAACAAAGGTCTCAAGCCAGTGGACTTTAAGCTGAGAAGATAAGCTCAGAGTAAGGGTAAGGATGATCCAATTAAATAAGTCCTTTGAGCACAGAGCATCACCTTCAAAGTTAGTTTCTGCTGGTGTGGCCAAAGCCAGCAGCATTATGGAATGTCATCGAAGGGCTGAGGAGATGGCTCAGTGGAATAAGCGCTTCCCTGGCAAGTGCAACACCTGAGTTCAAGCCCCAGTTCCACCAAAAAAGAAAAAAAAATACCACTGGAGACTGGCTGGCTGGGAAACGTTGAAGCTTCAGAAGTGAATTTTTTTTTTAATTTTTGTTTTATTGAAGTACAAATATCAATGAGATAGTTTTAAGATACCTTGACAAGATGGATTTGATAAATTAATACATTGCAAATTGTTTTTATAATGTTTTGGTACCATGAAAGGTGCATACATGATATTATACTTACAGACATTATTATACCGCATGTCTCTTATCAGTAAATTAAGAGAGTGTAGCTGTTTGCATATCTTATTTTTTTATACCTGAATTGCATCAAAGATTCACTAATTAATACTTTCTACCTTGTTATTTTCCTAGTGGCTGTCCATAGTACTAGAAGCCGACATAATATCCTGTCAAACCACCATTAGTGCAAATCTTGCCTCTCATAGACTTATGTAGAAGCACAGTGTTATCTATTCCAACTGTACTGTCTATACACACAATCATGACTTTTCCTTTCTATACCCCTTGTTGACTTGGGTAAACAGATCATAAGAGTGAAGAACATCAGGATCTCCATGATAAAGAAAAACCTCTTCAAATAACTTGCATAGTGGAAAAGAGGACACTGAGGCTCCCAGGAGTGGTGCCATAATTATAGTTCTCTCAAGCCCATGACTGAAAACACAAACATTCCTTGCCTAGCCTTACAACCTACAGAGGCCAGAGGGGCAGACATAAACTGTTTTAAATTGCTCTGCTAAATTTATAGCAATGTGTTACACAGAATTCAGAAATCCTTTAATCTTTAAAATGATTGTCTAAGTAGTCCATTGACAAAAGGCCTGAGTATGAATATAATCATTCATATGTTTTAAGGATAAGATACTCATTTATTAATGTTTTTACACTCTTGAATTCAAAAAACATCTTCAAATTAGGACATTCTATTCCATATGTATTTAATACAAATTTTCTAAATGTAAAATGATAGAAAAAGTGTTAAATTTATTTACTGACTAATTCAGGTGCAAAAGAGTTTGTGGTGCATAAACAGACAAAGTTTAAATATTACTACTTTTGAGGAGCATGGATCAAATGACATTTCTAAGAGGTTGGCGTCTTTCTGGCATTTTACTCGAATTTGAAAGCATTAAAATGAATAAAGGGCCTGCCCAATAGCTCAGCAGTTTAATCACCTTCAAGAAGGTGCAGAGACCAGGGATTTGATCTCTGGGCCTGCTGAGCTGGCCCTACCCACAGAGCTTGCTGAGACGGCAATTGAGACAGGGCATGGTGACACATGCCTATAATCACAACTCTTGGGAGGCTGTAAATGAGTGAACCACTATGAATCAGATCTAATAGTGAGACCCTAAACACTCTGTAGACCCTTCCCTAAAATACAAAAAATAAATAAAGAAATTAAAGAAATAAATAAGATGAATAAATTCAAATAATATCTTATCCTAACATTTGCTATTTTGGTTAGGTTTTTTTTGTTTTTGATTTTTTGGTGTGGATTGAATTCTACCTCTTTTTAAAATGATTTTGAACTGTGTAAATAAAAACAAGTAACAGAACAGTATAACAAATAGAAACAAAGACAGAAACGGAGTAACATACAACAATACATATGCTACAGATCTTCAAATCAAGAACAGCATACGAACAATGGTTGTTATACTGCTTATCTTTATCATCAGACCTTTGCTCAGATTAACACATATAGTTATGTAAGATTAGACAAAGTGTTGAATAATATTTTTTTCAATGCTCCTTAATTATGTTTGCTCTTTTTTTATTTTTATGTAAATGTATTTTAAAGAGAGTATAATAGTAATTGACAAGACATTAGTAATGCAGCACGTTTGGAAGACCAAGATGACAGGTATGCAACCATGGTTTTTGTACTGCATGTGGCTGTCCTCAATATAGTTGCTTAGATTTTGGACATCAGTGAACAGTTAGTCACAGTGAAAAGTCTAAACATTAACTGCTATTTTCAAAACAACTGATGGAAAACATTAGTGTAATCATCTCAGCCATCCTGTATGTATACTTTTCCCCCTTCTTTTTTCCCTACTTCCCATCTTCATTGCCATTCAAACCTTATGTTCACTTTCTTTTCATTGTACTATATTTATTGTATCCTTCAGGCTTTATTTATTCTTTCAGATTCCTATACTAAGGAGATACTATCATACTTGCACTTTTGGGTCAGAATAATTTCACTTATCCATATAGCCTCTAATTGCATCCACTTGCCTATAAATGCCACAAGTTTGTCTTTTGTTATAGCTGAGTAATACTTCATTGTATAAAAATAAAACATCTTTTCCATCCATTTCTCAGGTGATAGGCATTTTGGTCGTTACCAAGATTTGACTATGACAAATTGTCCTGCTATAAACATGGGTGCACATACATCACTATGGTATGAAGTTTTCAGTTATTTTGGGAAAATTCCCAGAAGGGTTATTAACTATACCCTAACTGGTTGAATGGGATTTTGAGTCCTAGTTTTTTAAGAAAGCTCCACATCGATTTCCATAGTGGTTGCACCCATCTACATTCCCACCAACAGTGGAGAAGAGTTCCTTTTTCCCCATAGCCTCTCCAGCATTTGTTATTCTTTCTGGAGTGGCATAGTATACAATGTTGTTTTAGTTTGCATTTCTCAAATAATCAGTGCTGTGGAACATATTTTTATGTACTAATTTTCCATTTATTTTTTAAAATTAATTTTAATGAGAAAAAAGATAAAATAACAATGAAACAGTTTTAAAATAGCTTACTAGGACAGTTACAATAATTATAACAACATTGTATATTGTTGTCTGCATAGTAATATTCAGAGGACAAGATGTACACATGATATCTTATATAAACAATATTAATACAAATGTTACTTCTCAATGAACTAAGAGAAAGTAGCTGTGTATCTATCCTATTTTATGTATATATAGATATAGGTGATATAGATATAGATAAATATATAGATATAGATGTAGATATAGATATAGATATAGATATAGATTTCACCAACTAAATGGTATTTTATTTATACTTTTGCCAAGTTAGTAACATGTGACATAATGTTTCCCAGTGACTAATAGCTGACGTTAACCAAACAGGATGTTTATGTCAAGACCGTGGTAGCTTGTTTGCCTTAGGCACTGAAGTCTAGTTTTGTCTGCACACATTTGGTGGATTTCCTATGTGCTACGGCACCCAACATATCCACCTTTTTTTTTGTTTTTTTTTTTTTGTCAGAGATGGGTGTTCCATTTCAGTTAGAGAAGCTGTATTTGACAGTCTTTGAAGGACCTTTTCATACTTGCTGCCATTCCAAAGACTGTAGGTACTTAAAATTCAGTAAAATAACCCAAATAGTTCAATAGTTTGTAATAGTAGTGAGTTATCAGCACATCTGACAATTGACAGAAGTTGTTCACTTGAGGATTTTATAGCTGAGCATATTAATATAGCTTTGCCATTTGTATTTATTCCTCTGATAAGTGTGTATTCATCTCAGATGCCCATTTTTGGATTGAGACTTTATATTTTTGGTGCCTGATTTTTTTAGTGCTTCATATATCTAGATAAAATTCCTTTGTCTGAGTGATTATTGGTTAAGATGTTTTCCCAAATATGGGGATGACTTTTCACTCTGTTGGTAATTTCTTTACTTGGAGAAAATTCTCAATAAGATGTGATCCCAGTGGTAAGAAAAGAGAACAGGCCAGTATCCCTCATGAATATAGATGCAAAAATCCTCAATAAAATACTAGCAAATAGAATGTAGCAATTCATCATGAAGATTATATACCATGACCAGGCAGGGTTCATCCTAGGAATGTAAGGATGGTTCAACATATGCAAATCTATAAACATAATATACCATATCAATATAACCAAATCCAAAACCTACATGATCAGCTCAATAGATGCAAAAAAAGGCTTTTGACAAAGTTCAGCACTAATTCTGAGCAAAGCCCTATAGAAAATTGGAATACATGGCCTGTGCCTCAACCTGATAAAACTCATCTATGACAAACCCACAGCCAGCATCATTATAGATGGAGAAAACCAGAAAGTTTCTATTCTAAAGTCAGGTACAAGACAAGAATGTCCACTGTCACCACATCTGTTCAATAGATTTCTAGAATCATTAGCTAGAACCATTAGATAAGAGAGAGAAATAAAAGGAATAAGAATATGTAAGGAAGAAGTTAAACTATCATTATACTCAGATGGCATGTCTCTACTTGGGAGACCCAAAAAACTCCAGCAAGAAGCTCCTAAAATAAATAAACAAATTTAATAGAATAGCAGGATACAAAGTCAACACCCAAAAATCAATAGCATTCCTTTATACAGATAGCAAACTAACTGAGAGAGACATTTGAAACAAAATACCCTTCACAATAGCGTCCAAAAATAGTTAAGAATTAATCTAATGAAGTAAATGATCTATACAATGAAAATTACAATACTTTGAAAAAAAAAGAGATCGAAGAGGATTTTAGAAAATGGAAAGCTGTCCCTTTCTCCTGAATTGAAAGAACAAGCATTGTCAAAATGGCCATACATCATGCCTGTAATCCCAGAGCGTTGGAGGCTGAAAACAGGAGGATCACTAGGAGTCTGACCTGTGTAGTGAGGCCCTGTAGACCCTGAGTTAAATACACTTTTTTAAAAAAGTAAATGGCCATCCCCCCAAAAAATTGTTGCACAGATTTAATATAATCACCATCAAAATACCATCAGCATAACTCCCAGACCTAGGTAAAACATTACTAAAATTCGATTGGAACTAGAAAAGGCCTAGAATAGAAAAGGTAATAAAGGAAAGGCAAGAGTCATTACACTCCATGAACTTAAATTATACTACAAAGCTAAATAAAATCAGCATGGCACTATAAGAAAAGCAGACCCAAGGATCAATGGGACAGATTAGAGGATGAAGATGCAACTACAAACACACCCAGCCACCTTATCTTTCGCAAAGGGGCCAGGCATATTTGCTAGGAGAATGATAGCCTCTTTAGCTAATGGTGTTTGGAAAATTGATTCTCTACATACTGAAAATTATAAGTAGATCTGAGTCTATTACCATATAGTAAAATATAGTTAAAATAGATTAAAGATTTAAACAGTAAAACAGAAACACTAAATCTGCTAGAAGAGAAAGTAAGAAGGAATCTTGACATATGAGTAGGCAGTGAGTTTATGAAAAAACAGATTGCCCAGGAAATGTTTGGGTTTTTGTTTGTTTGTGTTCTGTACAGGGAATCAAGCACAGGGTTTTTGCATGCCACTGAGCTATTTCCCTAGATTTTGTAGAGTTTAATTTATGTTCCATCCTTGCTATACTTTACATTGCTTGCAAAAAATTATGGTAAAAGACACTTCATGTTACATAGACTACATAAAAGTTCTTTATAGTTCTTAATATTTTATTTCAAAAATGAATTTTATAGTACTATTTTACAAGTATCAACTTCTTCCAAAGTCTTTTATGCCCATTTTACTGAAGTATAGGGCTTTCCATTTTCTCCAATTTTCATTTTCTATTTTAATTTTAATTTCCATTATTTTGAAGGTAGTAAATATAAAAATTATAATTACATCTTAATATATTTTAACAAAAATGAATATTTTCTTCAAAATTCCATAAAACTAAGACAAATGCAACCTCTAAATACCTTGAACTATGATCCTGAATGGCATGTGAAACAGTTGAATCAAGGATTGTGATGCCCAGGATTGCCTTACTATTCTAGGTCTCTTCTGGTTCCAAATGGATTTTAGAAACATTTTCTTGAGTTCTGTTAGGTATTATAATGGTATGTTGACTAAGATTGCATTAAATCTATATAACAGTTTTGGGAGCATGATTATTTTTGCAATGCTACTTCACAATTTTATCCATGAACACGATCTATCTTTCTGTTCTCTGATATCCCATTCATCCTAGCTGTTACCCTTCTGGGTGTCTTCTCAGAAGAACTAAAATCATCAGACCAGAGTAATATTTGCTTACCTATGTTTACAGCAGCGCAATATGTAATAGCCACATCATGGAAGCAACACGAATGCCAATCAACTAAGGAATGAATAAAAATGTTGTGGTAGTTTTTATACAATGGAATACTACACAGCCATAAAGAAAGATAAAAATCTATGCTTTTAAAAATAAATAGATGCAAATTGAGACAGTACCCAAATGCAATAAATCTGACCCACATGTGTAAACATTTTATCATTTCTCTGGTATAAATTAGTTGAAAGGGTAAATAAGGTCTAGGATGTACAATGGATATTGTGAACTGGGAAGTAATTGCTCAAAACTAAAAAGGAACTAGGAAGGGGGAAACTGAAAAAGAAGGAAAGAAAAAGAAAGAAAAATAGAAGGTAGCTGTATGACTTTTGTCTCAGTGCACTGAAAAGGAAGGTGGTGTCAACATCAGTTGGAGAATATTTTACGTCTATACCTTGTACCTGGAGTAACTACTTTAAAAGATTGCAATATGCAATATATTAACTATTATTGTTATTCTAATATTTTATTATGAAATTCTGTTTTATCTTCTTTCAATAAAATTAAAAAGCATACAGTCATGCAGAAAATGTATTTATATGAATCAGGAGGATATGGTCTGTGACACTTATGTGAAAATTCTTATATGCATTCTTTTGTAAATAAAGATCTAATCCAGGCCACAACTAATATTTTAAGTAACGTATTCTCTTTTTAATATGCACACAGTACTTAAGGAGAAAGCATTTAAATTACTGTGGCAGATGCTTGATTATGTGTATTTAGTACCATTATAAAAAAAGGAGTCTGGAGAATACACAATTGAAAGTTCTCAAATATATGCCCAACAGTGATGGAAATGGATTTGATTTCTAGTAATTTAAGGCTTCTAATCACCACCATTAAACAAATAAGGATTCATTCTATGAACAAGAGCAAAATGCTGTGAACACAGCAAAATTGGGGAACAAATGTGATCTAGAACTTTAATTTCTATGCACATCTTATTTGAGTGTCATTTAGTTGGGAAATTTATGACCTGTGACTATTGCTTGATGAAATGCAATAACACCAATGTTAGGCCCCTGCCATTCATATAATTGGAATGGAGAGAAGGGTAGCAACAGAAGGAAGGTGCTGGATGGTAACATCATACACACACACCGTTCAGCTTGGAAGAAAAAGCTACTTTAACAGAAAGAAGCTCGAGCACAGACATAATGGTCCAGTGTATTGCAAGTCAGAAAATCCATGAGGGAAAACTCTGAGACAAAATAAGCAAGTAAGAGACATAGAAACCAGCCCTGCCCTCTAGTACTAGAACAAAACCATTGATGTCTCCGGTAAACTGTCTCTGTGAACAGTCCTCACATGCACTAGTCTGCTAAAAATATTAAAGGCTTTGAATTTAGACAAGCTGGAGATAAATCCCAGCTTCACTGTTGAATAAACTTCCGACCATGCAAACAGCTTACATTTGAAAGCTGAAGACTTCCCTTCCTTGAAAACAGTTTAAAGATTTTTCCCTGTGAAGAGTTTTATAGGATCAATATTTATAAAAGTCAAGGAAAAGTAACAACAGTTGGTCTTTCTCTTGTCGGCTCTAAACTTGAATCAGTGACAAATCACCCTCGTCAGAGAAACTTTGTGTAGATACATCTTGTAAGAGAAAAGGATGGAATTTACCTCCAGACTGGTATATGACAGAACTAAACACATTCAGAAACAGAAACTACTTTTATACTTTATTTAGAAAGATCATTCCTAAATTTGAAAAATTAAACAAGGTGTTCAAAAAAAAAAAAAAAGCGAAGAAAAAAAATAAGAAAATTAATTTTTAAATGTTGTAAATAAAACAAATAAAAAACTTGTATATGTATTGATAGTACATTTACCTTCATACTAGATTCTACGGCTGGATTGTGGTCAATGGGTTGAGTAGCATATCCTGAAGGAGATGTATGTATGAAGGAAATAAGGAAAGGCAGTGCAATCATCGACTCAGGTAGAATCTATTAACTCTTCATGAATAATAAAAATGTAACTGAGAGAAGGCGTGGAAAGATGGACACAGGGATGGATGAATGGAGGAAGCTTTGACCTCAAATACTGCTTTCAAAATTCTAATGCATTATATTTTCTGTGGTTTCTGGGGAGTGTTTTGTCTTCTAGTACTATTTATGACTACATTGCTATAGGCTGAAAGGGAGAAAATGGTTGTTCTACACTGCACCAGTGTGCACACATGATTACTGGATTCTCAGATTTCTTTTTCCTTGTCTAGATACTTGCTATAATTTTAGAAATTTACATGCTCTGCCTCTATGTATTTGTAGATAGATAGATAGATAGATAGATAGATAGATAGATAGATAGATAGATGATAGATAGATAGATAGATAGATAGATAGATAGATAGATAGATAGCATTCTTACACACATAAACATGCAAAATGAGCTATGGTATCCACATTTTTAACTTTCTTTTCTTTTTTTAAATGTATTCAATACATGGTCTACAGTGTCTCATTACATAGATCATAGTGATTCTCATGTTTTTAGCCTCCGAAGCACTGGGATTACAGGTGTGTGCCACCACGCCCACTCTCAGTCAAACCCAGGTTCCTGAGCCTGCCTAAGCAGACACTTTAATCCACTGAGCTACCTGGCCAGCTCAATTAACTTTAAATAAAACAGGTATCCAGAGTACCTATGGATCCCAAAAGAAGGTTCCTAGCTAAACAAAGGTAACATGACACCATAAATTGCAAACATGTTCAAAATGCATTTTTGCCCCTGAACCTATCATATGAAAACTCAGTAGAACCTCACAAAACACCCTAATCGGTTCTCCAGGAGTATCTAATGCATAATGACACTTGGGAACTATGCTACAGCACAAGCATGACTCCAGAGTCACCTTACTTTTGAAAGTTCTGAGAGAGAAACAAAAGATAAAAGAAGAGATATATTGGTAGAATAGAGAAGGTACTCTCATGAAAGAAAGTAGACAATAATTTTGTCCTACTTTAAAAAGTTTATCCATATATTTTATTAGAGAAAATCTATGCAAGTACACTTTAAGTGTTCTTGTTTCTTCCATGTTCACCTGCCTACTAATGAAATCCACTGACCATGGCTGTCAGGTAAAACAAATCTTTCAGCTAGTGCTACTCATGGTGTTAGAAAGTCTTTGGAGTTACATTTCAGGAGTGTTCATTGCAAATTTCAGGTTAGACATGCTGTTACAGTGCATATGAATATGTCCTCAATTTTGCAAGTTGTTCTTGTCCTATGGGATTGATGTGATGTTTTGTCTTCTGTTTTTAATGGTAAACCTGACCATAACCAAAAAAGACTTTCATTAGTTTAGTGTAGTAGTATAGCATAGCTTAGCTTAGCTTAGCTTAGCTTAGCTTAGCTTAGCTTAGCTTAGCTTAGCTTAGCTTAGCTTAGCTTAGCTTAGCTTAGCTTAGCTTAGCTTAGCTTGGCTTAGCTTAGTTTAGCACAGGGTCTCACTACACAGCTTGAACTCATAGTGATCTGCCTGTTTTCAGCCTCCCCACCATTGGGATTACAGCAGGGTAAAAGCACGCCTGCACTCAGTCAAAGGCTCAGCGTGCTCAGAGCCTGGAATGGCACAGCATGTGGTGCCAGCGATTGATTCCCCAACCCATGCGCTTGCCTAAGCAGGCACTTAGTCCACTGACCTATCTTTCTGGCCCTCAAAAAAAAAAGACTGTTCTAAAGATGAGTCACACTCCACAGACTGTTTCTGTCTTAACTGTAGAAGTCACCACATTGTACCTTGTTGTTTCAGTTTGTTAGAGAATCTATAGCCCTTGTGATTTTCTGATCTGTGCTCTAAGGACAATGGTGTTTGAGATGACAGCCATTGTTGCTAGAGTACGATATCTCAATATATTTTAGGATACAAGGGAAAAACAAGCTCTTTTGTGTTGCTTATGGGAATGAAACCTAAGGACATTCATCACAACAATCAATGAGAAGATTTCTCAGGAAACTAAAAGGAGATTTCATTTGATGGAGCTACCTCCTTTTAAGAGTCTTGCTAAAAAAGTTAAAATCAGCATATTAGTACACACATATCCATGTTTACAGCACCACAACTTATAACAGATAAATCTTAGAAGTAGACTATATGTTCATGAATATATGAAAAAGGAAAATGTAGTATTGTTTCACAACAAAATACTAATTTGCAATAAAAATATAATCATAATGCAGGACCAGTGATATAGCTCAGTAGCAAGGCATTTGCCTGGCACTTGGGATGTCATGAGCTCAATTCCTAGTAAGTAAGACATTAAGTAAGTAAATAAATAAATTTGATGCATTTATAGCTAAACACCTGCAATTTTAGAATATAAAGTTAAATGAAACATATCAGATACATAAGATCAAGTAGTATATGCTTTCTCTTAAATGAGAAGCTCTCTATATATAAATCAACTGAAGAGGAAAATACAAAGAACAAAATAGAAGTCTGGCAAATAGGAAGTAAGAAGATGAAGTTGAAATAATTTCCAACTTCCAAAGTTATTCATTGTGTTGTTTTAGCTCTATTTCAATATATATGTCATGGTAATTTGCTTTTATACTAATAGTTTCTCTTACTACATTAAAAATTATGTTTTATCCTAATGTTTGTTTCTTTCTTTTTTTTTGGTCTTTTTTGAGACAGGGTCTCACTATGCAGTTCAGGCTGGCCTTAAGCTCACTTTGTAGCTCAGGCTGGTCTCGAACTCACAACAATCCTCCTGCCTCAGCCTCCCGAGTGCTGGGATTACAGGCATGCGCCACCACACCCGGCTTTTGTTTGTTTCTTTTTAGTGAGAATCATTTTGTTCTCTCTTGTACTCTGAGAAACTACTTTGAAGACAATGATACATGGTATATCAATTACTGTTATTATCTTATTTTTGTGGTAGAATTTTGTTTTTTCCCCATAAAATTTTAAAAAATGTAAAAAGAAAAGGAAATGTTGATCTTTGTGCTCAACTGAACTTTTGTGTAACACAATACAATGAAGACTGTCTTCAAAGTACTGCGGGTAGGAACTTAGGCACCCAAGGATTTGAAGACTAGGATGTGGCTCTATGACACAAGAAAAGACAGGGTGATTTTGGTCAGATCTTCTATGGAAATGAGAGCAATGTGATTGAAAGTAGAAGAAAGGTATCCCAGCTCTACAGTGATAAAGAACAGAGGTGACGTGTATGTCACCTTATGTTTAGTACATAAACAGAAGTCCAATAAGATGAGCTAGGATATTTAGCTGAGGAGATTTTTAATAAAACTATTAATTAACAGCCTGGATTCTCCTTATTGCTGATAGTAACACATGAAAAAAAGGGGAGGGTGATGTTGAAGAATAAAGTCCAAAAAATTCTTGAGCTATACTGAGATTTGTTTAAAATATATGAAGCGTAGGAGTATTGCTGGACAGTTACCATAAAATTAAATTTCCCTTTATCTCATTTTATTTTTAGTTTTTATTTTATTTTTTATGAGCAGAATATATTTATTGAGGGAAAGAAAGCTCTTGTCTGAGAGGGACAGGAAAGAAGTCCAAGGGCGTTGTCCCTGTTCCTTTATTTTAATAACTCATACAGAAGCAAGTCATAGAGGCTGAATTATACCAGTGTAAATACTGTAAGTTTTGATTAAAAGAAAAAAGCAATGAAATTATATAAAAAAGAGGTTTTCAGATTTCTGGGTCCCTATAGGACAGGACAATAGAGCTATAGAATGTCTTATCTTTCATGAAATGATAAGGACACCCCCTAGTCTACCTACAGCTTCAGGGGTCAGGGTGCTGAGAAAAACCTAGTGAAAGAGATTTCCAGCTACAGACTTGGGGGCAATCACAGAGTGAGACCTCTGTCTAGGACCATGGGTAGAACTTTGCCACTCCAATGGGTCAGGGGATTTCTTGGTCCGGTAGATACCATGAAATTTGCCTTTCTAGATTTGGTACTTTAGGGGTCACATAACCCATTATTCTTATTTCTCCCTTTTTAATGGAATCTGCTGCATATTTTGAAAGCAGATAACTTTTCTGTTTTCAGAAATTTCGGGCTAAAGAATTTGTTCTTAGAATTAATCCCTACTCTAGACTTATCTTTTCTTGATTTAGATAATGTTTAGATGAAAACTTGGACTTGCTACTGATGGTGAAATATGTTAAGATTTGGTATATTTGGGATGGAGCAAATGCATTTCATATATGGGAATCTTTGAGGATCAGAGGGAGGGAGATTATACATTAAACTTTCACCAAAATTTATGTTGAAGCCCTATGCACATTGTTACTTTAGTTTCTCCAAGTCACTCCAGATAAACAATCATAGTTAAATAAGCTTTAAGTATAGTTCCTAGTTAGGCATAACTAGTGTACCTTTATAAAGAGAATGATAGCAGGTTTAGGGCCTAAATCCAGTAGGATGACTGTTCCAATAAGATGTAAAAGAAATATCAGAGATGAAAATCCACAACCAAAAGAAAAAGAAAACAAGAATATGGGCAAAAACCACTCTCTAAAAGCTGGGGTAAAATGAGCAGCAATCAGCCTTCCTGGAACTTCATCCTTGACATCTTGCCTTCAGTTTGAGAAAAAAAATAATAAATGCCTATTTTTCAAGCACTCAGTCTGCCATTCTGTCATAGCAACCATGGTGATTTAATTTAAAAAAATTAGTACTTAAGGTTTTTGTACTTGATTCACAATTCTAATGCTGTGAGGGCTGATTCCCTTGCAGCTCATATGGCCACATATTTATCCCCACTGCTTTCTTACAAACAAACTCAAGGTTCCTATACAGTGAATATTTTCTCCAATTTTGCTATCTGCATGAGCCCTTTATTATTATCTTCTCATATGCCTACTATTACAGCACCTAAGACTGTGTGATGTAACCATTTGCCTCTAGCTCTAGATCAACCATGCCAGAGAGGATGATTTAATTCATTGGTGTCCTTGCCACCTTTCTCACCGTGTATGACCTATGTAGGAACCAAAAATGCCAAATATAAACTGATGCATAAACAAAGACCTCAATAACTTTCACTAACCAAATTCTCATTTAGATAAGAAAGCAAATCTTTATGTACCTTTTCACAAAAAGTTAAAAGAAAGTGAGAGGAATTCATACCAAGATATGACTTCAAATATTTATTAAATCAGTAACTAGAATTATTAAGTGAAATTAAGTGAAATTTCAGAGAACATTATCAAATTACTCATTTGATAAAAGATATAAGCCATTTCTAAAGTAGCTATTTTGTGAGGCAAAGGTGAAGGTCAAACAAATTCTTTGATACATAAATTAGAAACATGAGTAATAATAATAAAGAAATATTTGAGTATACTGAAACTGGAAATAAACAGAGCAAAGTTCACCTGGCCTCACAATAATTTAATGGAAAACAAAGTAGTGGCAGACAAGAAAAAAAAGCATTGCTTGAAAACAGTTTTCCCCATAGGAGGAAATGATCTCTATTCCTGTAGAAGAACAAATCTGCTGAGAGGCAGCGTTTGGTGAGACCCCAGCAGTGAGGGGACGACCACAGCTACTATCTGGGGCAAGAGGATGGGCCAGACTCACATCTCTTTGGTTTTATCTCTTTGCCATCAATTTGAAAGAATCAGTTTAAGCTTCTTGAATGAAATAGAGACACAGAAGTACATTTGTGTTTTAGTACATAAGAGGTGCTATTGTTATACAGCTCATGTTTTAAAAGGATGACCAATAATTTTTGCACAGATTCTGTACTTGTGGCTTTATTGCCATTTTCAAAGTGAGTTACTTTAAACCAGTGATTTAGCCATATTGAAACTGACCCATGTATGATTTTGTAGGAGGACATACACACATACACACACACACACACACACACACACCAATAAGCTACAGTGTTCTCTTCCTTCTCTCCATCCCATTCAGCTTACATGATACACTTCCAACCAAAGTTGCATAAATATCTAGAATAGTGACATCTCTCATGACAATATGCAGTGCAAACTCCACCGTTTCAGATGGGTGATGAAGCGACACAGAAAAGGGAAAAGAAACACTTGTCTAAGTCTAAATTTTCTATTCTATAAAACAAAGTCTTAACAGTTATGTTTTACATATCAAATAAGTTATCATGAGCAGATAAAAAATGAATTGTGGGCTGGAGAGACAGCTCAGTGGCTCAAGTGCCTGCCTGGCAAATACAAGGTCTTGAATTTGAGCACTAGTGAAAAAAAATGTTATCACATTGTATAGAAAACTGTAAAAGAGTATTAAAGGCATATATTTTAATAATATATGCCTAATAATAAATAAAATATCCTTGATTGTATTTATCAGTTGAATAAACTCAGTGATTTCTTTTTTATAATTTCCAAATAATAAATTTTGATTGAGAGATATTTATGCTCAAATACAAGATATGATATGTTTAGAATGTGTTACCTTGAACAGTTTACCCATTTTCTCTTCTGATTGGGATACCTTGATCTTCAAGGAGTTCCAAGAATTCTTATATGCGCAACATTTCACACAGAACTCATTAAATGGTAATTCTTTCATGCTTCATTGTCCCAGCTTATTATCTAAGTTTCATTACTGCCTCCAGAGTCGTCTTCAATAAAAGCCTGCCTCCACCTCAACCAGAGAGCTCCCATGTTCCATAATCATCACAGGAACACATAGAAGAATATTGTCTAACAGAAGACAGAAATCTGAGCATGACTAACATGATACTCTTGCTGGAGAACTGCAGAAACATTATTAGCCAGGAGAAAAATCAGACTAGTATAATCCAGTGATTTCTGCATGTATTGATTTCTGCACTCATCAATCCACAGCTTCATGGTACACCTAGGCTTCCTGCATTAGACAATGAGGTAAGACACAGCTAAGATCTATTTCCAGGAGTGATGCAACTATTTTCCTAAAAATTCAAGTGTCTTCTATGTGTCTGCAGATTATTGGGTTCATTGTCGAATCACCCTAAAGATAAGAAACTGTCTCATGAAGTATCTACCCCCTCCCAGGAGGAAGTTCACATTCTTTTATTATTGGCCTTTTTTGTTTACTGAAATAGAATCATAATTTTCTTGCTTTAAATGCAAACTTTCAGGAAGGCC
Organism: Ctenomys sociabilis; assembly: GCA_004027165.1. Classification (NCBI taxonomy): domain Eukaryota; kingdom Metazoa; phylum Chordata; class Mammalia; order Rodentia; family Ctenomyidae; genus Ctenomys; species Ctenomys sociabilis. The sequence goes on from PVKA01026645.1 coordinate 24,548, forward strand.
TTCCAGAAGGCAAAACTAAATTGTACCCATGAAATCTTCTATGCCTTGGTTTTGTTTTATAACTCATGTCAAACCAATAATATATTGATTGATTAATGCTTCTATTTGAAAGTGACTTTTTTATTTTTGCAAATAAAGGTGCTAAATAAAATTTTCTTCTGTTCTTACCCTGCACATCATACCCATCTTCCACACACAGACACAGTCATCTACCCCAAAATCAAAGGAGCACTGTGCCTACTTCTTAGAATTACTGTGTACAGCATATGAATTCACACATTTAAATCTCTTTATGCAAAGTTTTGAACACAGAAAGTATACAAGAAATGATATTTAACAATCAGTTAATTGTTAATTATTTGATAAATAGCTGAAAAGCACACTATGTAAAGATAACCATGTTTATGCGTTTCTCAAAAGTTCTCCATGGATTTACCAATTATATTTTTTCACTTATTTAATAAGATCAAATGGCAGTGCAGAAGATGTCATCATCAAAAATCTCCTCTCTGTCTTTGATGATATCTTTGTCATATTTTGCATTTGATTTATTGTGAGTAAATTAATGCTTTTGTAAGTTTTCTCCAGAAGTTCCTAAAATGTTCTCATTAGAAGGATAGCATTTGTGAACTAAATGAATGCCTGAAGTACATTAATGTATTGCCGGCAGGGCTGGAGCAGCATTAGCAGGAAGCAGAGAGGGTTTTCTCTGTATGAAGAAGACAAGTTCAGGCTGTCCTCTGGCCTCTGAGACCTTAGCAGATGCCAAGGACACATCATTAAAATCTGGACTTATGAGTCTCTGTGTCTCATGTATTACATTTCCACCCTTTATGTAAGAAAACCAAGCAAAGCTTTATTTCATTGCCCTAAAAATGTAGAGTTTTGTTTTTCAAATTTTTATAGTTTGTTATATTCACATGTGTTATATTCAATTCCCTTAATCGTGTCTTATTAAATCATTATCAAGTTATGGACATGAGAAATAAAATTTGTGACTACCCATGAGACAACTTACAGTGACAACCAACACCAAACTTTAGACAACTTAAAAATACAAATGGAGCTGGAAAATGTTAAGAGATTCCTAACCAGCATAGGTACAACTGGTCTTCAAGATTCATTCTTTAGGATTGTTATATTGCTGAACAGCATAAGTACCTACCTGGCAATTTCATGGACATGAGTTCAATTCTTGGTACTACAAAAAAAATAATACTAATAATGCTTTGTCCATCACCAAATTTGATCTACTAAATACTCATGAGTAACTGCTCATGAAACAGGCCTGTTTCACATTTATTAAGTAAAATGATCACTGGTACAATAACACATTACCTTATAGACTTGGGGAATGAAAAAACAGGGACATATTCTATACAAACTTTTAAAATTAACTACAGTTCATGAACAGATGACATCAAGGAAGACTCTAAAATAGGAATAATTGCTTGATCTTTTACTCTTAAAATACTCAAAAAACTTGGCCCAAATATTTAATTCTGTCCTCTTTAAACATGAGCTGCAGTATCTTAGCGAATCAGCACTTTCTATTAATGTGTAATATTATGCTATGTTACTTTTATGGTTATTTTATGGTTAATTCAGAATAGATTAGTATTGTCTCATAGGTCAAGTTAGTGAAAAAAAATAGGACAAAAGGTTTAAGAAAGCCTAATAAATACCTTGAGATTATATAGTTTGTGATTTCTTAGGAAAGGTATAGAGGTAAGAGCATGTTGGTTAACACTGTTGGCTGCTGAGCAAGGATGCAAATAGCATGGTGAAACTGAGCATGGTGCTGAGTCCACCTTTGGCAGGAAAGGAAACTGCAACTTTCTTGCTATGCATTTTCTACATGGCCTAATGTGAGCAACTACTCCAATATCCCTCCAACAGGTGGAGAGTGGAGCAAGAGAAGATACTTAATGCAGTAATATTTAGGTTTTAAGGAAAGATCATTCAGGGTATTGTGCTTTTTCTACCACATTCTTTTTTCTTTTGATCTTATGGGTAGAGGAAAGAAGACTAAGGCCCACCTCTTAGCAGTAGGATCAAGGTTCGTATGGTCATAGGGTTATATCCTGGAACTTACCTAGCCTGCAAGGTAGTAGCTCTTGTTCTCAGTTTTTCCAGCCCTCCTGTAATAAAGAAGATAAAATACACTTCTGAATTTAATATTTTAAAGAAAGAAACACTGTTTCTCTAGACATCCTTTTGAACTGAGAAAAGATATGTCTTTGATGTACCCCTTTGGACCAACAAATTTTGATGTATACATATGGATGTTTTCTGGATTTTGTTCTATTTTTTCCTCCAATTGCTTCACTGAGTTCAAATAGGGGCTTTCCAAAATTAATAAATAGTACATAAACTACTTTCCCATTTTAAGAGTTTTTCTCATATTTGGTTGTAGTTTGGCTCATGCAAGCTAAGTGTGCTAGACAGCTAGGGCCCATATTTAGACCATACCCTGATTTTTTCAAAGGTCACTGATTAATTAATGCTTGATTCTGCATATAATCATTTATTGATGAGTGGGCATATTCTATCAATGTTTAGTATTATGCTACATTATTTTTATTTCTATCATCTGTAGTTCATATTAATTCAGAATAGACCAATGTTGTTTTTTAGGTAAAGTTATTTATATTAGTGAAAAATATTAGGACACTTGGTTTCAGAAATCCTGGTAACTAAATATTTTCAGTTTCTATACTCTGTGATTTCTTAAGGAGAAGTGGAGACTGTAACAGCATATTGCTTAACACTACTGACTCATTCATGTCTGAGTTTCCTTCACTTTGTCTTTTGCTGTGCCACGGAACCCGAATGTCCACTGTTTCCTTATGTGCTATTAGATGTAGAGCAGAATCCTTCTCCAGGCTTTGTTGGCTCTAAACCTACCACCCATGTCAAGTGGAAATTCAGTGCAACTGGAGAATTTATACATTGATTTGTGAAGAAACTTTAGCATAAGCATCTACTAAGTGGTTATAACAGTTTTTCTCTAATTTAGTAGTGAATATTAAATAATAGCATAATGAAAATAACTTCTACAGGACTTAGCATAGAACCTTTGTATCAATAGCAGCAATAAAAATAATGATGAGGAGAATGAAGAATCACCTCTTTTTATCACTTTCACTATAAAAAGAAAAGCAAATGTGAGTACAATGGAGAGATCAGAGATCAGTTTAATCTCCGACATATTTACCCTTACAACTCAGTTTTCTTTAGCATAGACACCAGTGCATTTTTCCCAAGGCCTATTATCTGTTTACTTTATGCTGATGAAAGGTAAAAATGAGAATTAGAGAGAGAGAGACATATAGACAGACAGACAAACACAGAGACATAGAGACAGAAACAGAGAAGGACAGAAAGAAAGAGACAGAGAATTAATGCCAGAAAATTATTCAATAACTTTCTCATTGCTTGATAGAACAGTAGCAGCAACAACAGAACAATAAGAACAATGAAGCCCTGATTAGAAAGGAATTATACACAGCAGGATTCGCAATGTTATTGCTCAGTCTTAACTGTCCTCAGGTTTATTGTCGTAGCTCTGTTTGACCTGTAAGTTCTATCAGGTATGGCATGCCCAGTGACTATTGAAACTTTTCATCAAAATATGACATCTCAAAGACTGCAAGCTAGAACTATCCCCACAAATATTACAGAGGCATACAGAAACCATAGGTTTACCATTATGCTGTCTTAAGATTTACATAGTTCATTTTATCTCTTTGCACCTGGATGACTTTATATATGTTGATTAAGATCAAGTAATTTTGAGAAGTCTTAAAAGAATGTTTTAGGTAAAATATTTTCCTCTTGCATTTGAAAAAATAACAAAAATCAATGTGTGAATTATGAAATCCTAGTCAACGTGTTGATTGTAGATGAGCTCGCTCAAATAGATGTATACCATGAGAATTTATTATTACTAAATTGTGATACAAAACCCTGGAATTTATCATGCCGTTCTGGACAGTGAGAACTAACTAATTTAATAATATCAACTGTATCTCTCAGTTTAGCATTTGTACTAAGATATCTCATCTCTGTGAACAGATAATTCTTTCAGTTCATTGCTAACTAGGACAGAATCTATTCTGTCTTATCCCTAGTAAAAAATATTCAGATTTATACAACAGTCTGAATATCTGCAAAGACATTCAATAAACCACAGTAAATGAGTATGTACATACCATTCAAGACATACAATTGCATCTGTCAATTTGGAAAGCATGAATATTGTATTTGAAACTATGTATGTCCATTCAGACATACATAGTGAAACAAAAAACTGCTTTTAATTATTATTGTTCTTAATTTTTGTTGTGAAATAGTGCAATATATCTGATTATAATTTGAAATATTCTCATTCACTTATGGATTTAATTTACTTTTCAAAGAAATGACTTGACAGACATAGAGTGTTGCCTTATGTGCTCATTCTGAGACCACAAAATAGACAACTAAGATCACTTGTACGTGGAATGACAAACCAGACACTTGAATCTATGCCCTGGATCTGTGTTTCTATTACACACAGTCTTAGTTTTGGGTCTCTAAGAAAATATTTTCACATGGAATAACATGTAAATAGGATTAGTTTAGTTCTCATAGTTCTAGGGCCTGGTGAGTGAGTCCCACATAAGAAGGCACTGACTGACATGAGCCTCTTCATCTTAGATGGTGCCTTGTTCCTGTGCTCCACAGGCTGGCAATTGCAAAAGAGGGCTCTTTAAACATTAAGGGCTTTAGTCCCATTCACAGGCAAAGAACCTTCATGAGTCTACCAAATCCTAAAAGTTCCCATTTTTAATCCTGGGTTTTAAATAACAGCATTCATATTTGGGGAGGACAGCATCATACATATCACAACAGCTGTCCTGTCACTTCTCAGCCATACATGACAACATGCTCTCCCCCTCCCACATATCTTAGTTCATCAGTGTAATTATATTGTTGACATAGTCAACTTGTCAAAGACTAGAGAGTCGCTTTCCTAAGCCACCACCTGTTCTGCCTAACCTTTTCCTGGGTACTTTCAGAGTGATAGTGATTTTAGAGCACAGATGAAGGAAAGAGCAATGAGGGCTGCTGGAGACACTGAGGCTGCAGAAGAAGCTGCACACTACAATGAACAGAAGCCAGCTTTACAGGGGTCCATATGTGAGCAGTAATTTAAATCACAGTTAGGAAAATTATAATATGGAAATGTGCTATCTAAAATTTTAAAAGCACAGATGAAATGGAAGGAAGTTAGTATAGACTGGGCAAGTCCTTCATTACATTGCTAATGTAATGTATTTTTTTCACCACTATTTCTCAAAAATTGTTATCAAGATAGCAGTTTATGTGATTCCCTTTCATTTGTGCTTATGAGCTTATGTATGTGCAATGTGCAGGCAGGGAAGGAGGGCTCTGTGGTCAAGTTTAAAAACTTCTCAGTTCTACATGGTAAATCATATTGATATTAGTGTTCTTCTGCTTCAGTAAGGATTTATGAGAAGACAGTTTTTTGCAGTGTTTTCAAAAATATATTTGATGACCACTATCTGTCTGTGTGCTAATATTTTCTTGGAGTTCAATTTGGAAAAATTATTCCTTGGTGAAAAGGGAGTGATTAAATATTTAGGGTGAATTGCAAATGAGCCTGAGAGTGTGTGCTAAGGGGGAGAGTAGTGGGCAGAAGCGGAATATTATGTAAAACACCTTTTCTCCATCGTCTGGTGCTTGCATTCTGATTGAATACAGAGATTTCTGTATTTCACATTTTAAACTACCAGTAAGCAAATATGAAAGCTTCATTTCTGAGAAACTGCTTAGCTTGACATATTTGAGAAACTGTCACAGAATTTTCTCACAAAGCAACTACTCGAAGAAGTGCAACCTCTGCCTGTTCATTGGGAAGACGCAAACTGTGACACGTACACACAAAATCAGAAATATTTCTTCACCTCCACCCCTAAAAATACCTATTTTGAGGAAAATATAAACAAACACCCTGTAGGAGAGGAAATTTTCAGAGAGTCACTACAGTACAACGGAGTAATCACACTGTTCTCACTGTAACTTTCCACTTACTATAATTTCAAGAAGCCATTAGTCTGCACAAGAGCAAAGAACATAACTGAATCCAGGTTTGATGTCGGTGTTCCTTTTCTGCAGTAGTAGAAGTTTTCATGGGACAGAAGAAGAAATCAAGATGGTTCCTTTTCCAAAATGCAATCCATTTTCTATTCTTAAAAGATCTTCATGAAGTAAAAAATATTTGTATACAGATCAAAAGGGAGGAAGACACCTGCTTTTATGTTACTCTAGTCATCAACATAGGCCAAAGAAAACACTATTGGGAATTGTTAGGAATTCTTAGGTTTTAGATTTATAATAAAGAATAAATGTAGTGCACATAGATTGCAGACTCAGTGGAAATGCTGCTCCCAGGGCTTGATCAAACATGTCAAATTTCTGTCTTCAGTTTTCAGAAGAAAATTTCACAGTATCTTTCAAAACACGTGACTTTTCCAAAACTCTATAATGGCTATTTGAACATACTATTTTATTGCTAATTTTCCTGATATCCCACCCTCATCCTCTACCTACTCAGTCTGATCTGTTTTATCTTATTAAATTCTCAAGTTAGTAAACTGCTTTTATTGTTGTTAAGAGAATGTGTATACATGATTCAAGAATCAAGATTACTGATACAAATGCCTTTCACAATGCCAGATGTCATATTGTGTCCCTCAACAATTTACACAATTAAAATGAAGTGATTTTTTTTATCAATACTCAATAGATATTTTTAGAATAGAATGGTGGTAGTCTCTTGTGTATTGCTTATATGTACAAGTAATAGGCCATTTAAAAAATATTTGAAGAGCTAACAGATATGTCTACAATGGAAAAAA